>JAQJVL010002058.1:0-125262 GCA_035578905.1 Stictocephala bisonia
GTTCGACCTTCTGCACTGCCTGCCTGGCCTGAGGACCAAGTCGTAGAGCCCATGTTGCGACTAAGCTGCCATTCCCTACATCTGGGTGTTTTCTTCAGTCCTCAGGTCAGTTCGTTCCATCTTTTTTTCCCGGCGGCTGAGCTGGGGGTGATTTGTGAAATAGAAAAAAAAAAAAAAAAAAAGTGCAATTAAAAAGAAAAAAAGAAGTTGGTAGAACTTTTCATGTGGCCTAGGCCTAAGACTTAAACTTTACAGTGGATTTATAAAACAGCCATGGGGGACTTATGTTTTTTTTTATTATTAAAGAAATAAAAACTGTTGAAATATACCAAGAACTTTTAATGTTAATATTTATTGTTATTTAGTTTAATTAGTCTATTTTCTTGTTACATTTGTTTAGATTTTTATTTTTGTTAGGTCCCCATTGTTAAATCCTGTTATTATTTATTTAATTGCTTAGGCCTAGTTATTGTTATTTATTTTTTGTTAAGTGTATTTGTGGGGGGGGGTTTTTGAAGTGAATTTTTACTCGACGGTACCGTGTTATATTTTCTTTTAAATTATTTAATTTTTAAACTTTCACCAAAAGGGGATTATGGTGCTTTTGCTTAACTTTTAATTCGGAGCTGCCCAGGGATTCCGGCTTACTCCCTGGCCCGGTGGAATCAAGGGATGCGGGCCAAATTGCCGGTGTAATTGGTGATACCAAAAATTTTATAATTTTCTTCACTTTTAGTTGGGGCCTATTAAATTTTTCTTACGTTTTGGGGTGTCTCAGGATAGGCTGCAGATAGGCCATGTAGTTGTTAATTTGTTAATTTTGGTATTTGTTGAGTTTGTTGTTCTTGTAGCTTTTGTGTGTTTTGTTATTTATTTAAGTGCAAATTTTATATTGTGGCCTTCTGCCTATTTTATATTGTGGCCTTCTGCCGTTTTGATTTATTAAATGATGTTTCTTGAAATAAAATTAGTTTTGCTCAGCTGCCGAGTTTTATTTTGGACCCTCCAACTGCCACCCGTGATCCCATCGCTCGACTTGTTTTGAGCCATCCCCCCGGTTGGCACGCTTTCCAGCTTTTGTGGGGGGGATGGGTCTCAGAAAGAAGAGTCGTTCCACTCCTTTTGCAAATGTTTCCAGAAAGCAATGGAATTTTTCAACAAGACTCGGCTCCATGCCATACATCTAAAAAATGGAGAAATTTTATTTTTGAGAACAAAATAACGGTTCTGGAATGGCCTGGCAATTCACCCGATTTAAACCCAATCGAAAATCTATGGGCTATTACTAAAAAAAGGATTGCCAAAGAAGATTGTACTACAAAAACATCCATGATTACTGCTGTAATAAAAATATGGTTCCACGATGAAGAAATAAAAAATATATGCAAAAAACTAATAGAATCAATGCCAAAACGCTGTGAAGAGGTTATAAAACACAAAGGAGGACATATTAATTATTAGGGAGCTGTTTGTAATTTTTTTGATCAATAAATTAATTGTCTTTCATTTAAGAATCGTAGTCGTTTACCTGGTCTTCCAATTAATTTGAGCGGTACTGTAACTGTCTCCTCTGTGACAACGTTCGTTATATCAAGATAGAGAAATGTTTAACTTAACTGTCTCCTCTGTGACAACGTTCATTATATCAAGATAGAGAAATGTTTAACTTAACTGTCTTCTCTGTGATAACGTTCGTTATATCAAGATAGAAAAATGTTTAACTTAACTGTCTCCTCTGTGACAACGTTCGTTATATCAAGATAGAGAAATGTTTAACTTAACTGTCTCCTCTGTGACAACGTTCATTATATCAAGATAGAGAAATGTTTAACTTAACTGTCTCCTCTGTGACAACGTTCATTATATCAAGATAGAGAAATGTTTAACTTAACTGTCTCCTCTGTGACAACGTTCATTATATCAAGATAGAGAAATGTTTAACTTAACTTTCTCCTCTGTGACAACGTTCATTATATCAAGATAGAGAAATTTTTAACTTAACTTTCTCCTCTGTGACAACGTTCATTATATCAAGATAGAGAAATGTGTAACCTAACTGTCTCCTCTGTGACAACGTTTATTATATCAAGATAGAGAAATGTTTAACTTAACTGTCTCCTCTGTGACAACGTTCATTATATCAAGATAGAGAAATGTTTAACTTACAGTACCGCTTAAATTAATTGGAACACACAGGGAATTTCACTCTTTTTATCATGCGACAGTTGGCATCACTGCTACATCACTGGTATTGAACAAACTAACAACCTAACCTCAAAAGCAGTTAGTGCACATGTGATTCTTTGTGTTGCACACATTTTCAGTGAAGTATTGTGTGAATTGTGTTATTGTTGCGTGTTTTTGTGTTTGTTAAACAAACTATTGTAGTTTTTCAATAACTCAACTGATGGATACCACACCTAGAAAACGTAGCAAGATTATTACACTACATCAGTATGGAAATATGTCTCAGAGGATGATATCTAAAGAATGTAAGGTGGGTCTAGCTACTGTTAACCGAATTGTTAAGCAATTTAATGATACTGGCTCCTTTTCTGTTAACAGAATAGGAAATTGTGGTCGTAAAAGGAAAACCACACCACAAACTGACCGCCAATTAATTAGGACTAGTAAGATCAACACCAGGTTGTCGGCTGTAGATTTGGCACGAGAAATTAACAAAAAAGAGGTTAATATTCATGTTAGTACTGTTAAAAGAAGGCTGTCTGAAGTTGGGCGAAAAGCTTACCGACCTAAGAAAAAGCAGCTTCTTACTGTAGCAATGAAGAAGAAACGCTTGCAGTGGGCTAAAACCTACAAACAGTTCACTGTTGAACAGTGGAAAAATGTCCTTTTCTCTGATGAAACACATTTTTTGGTTCAGGGACATGAAGTAAACTTTGTCCGCAGAAGTGCGAATGAAGCTGAGACATCAGCTCACATCCTTCAACAACCAAAACATCCACCCAAAAAAATGTTTTGGGGCTGTATGTCCTATAATGGTCCAGGTCCATTAGTTCCCATAGAAGGTATGATGAACTCAGACAAATATATTGCTTTATTAGAAAGAAGAGTCGTTCCACTCCTTTTGCAAATGTTTCCAGAAAGCAATGGAATTTTTCAACAAGACTCGGCTCCATGCCATACATCTAAAAAATGGAGAAATTTTATTTTTGAGAACAAAATAACGGTTCTGGAATGGCCTGGCAATTCACCCGATTTAAACCCAATCGAAAATCTATAGGCTATTACTAAAAAAAGGATTGCCAAAGAAGATTGTACTACAAAAACATCCATGATTACTGCTGTAATAAAAATATGGTTCCACGATGAAGAAATAAAAAATATATGCAAAAAACTAATAGAATCAATGCCAAAACGCTGTGAAGAGGTTATAAAACACAAAGGAGGACATATTAATTATTAGGGAGCTGTTTGTAATTTTTTTGATCAATAAATTAATTGTCTTTCATTTAAGAATCGTAGTCGTTTACCTGGTCTTCCAATTAATTTGAGCGGTACTGTAACTGTCTCCTCTGTGACAACGTTCGTTATATCAAGATAGAGAAATGTTTAACTTAACTGTCTCCTCTGTGACAACGTTCATTATATCAAGATAGAGAAATGTTTAACTTAACTGTCTTCTCTGTGATAACGTTCGTTATATCAAGATAGAAAAATGTTTAACTTAACTGTCTCCTCTGTGACAACGTTCGTTATATCAAGATAGAGAAATGTTTAACTTAACTGTCTCCTCTGTGACAACGTTCATTATATCAAGATAGAGAAATGTTTAACTTAACTGTCTTCTCTGTGATAACGTTCGTTATATCAAGATAGAAAAATGTTTAACTTAACTGTCTCCTCTGTGACAACGTTCATTATATCAAGATAGAGAAATGTTTAACTTAACTGTCTTCTCTGTGATAACGTTCGTTATATCAAGATAGAGAAATGTTTAACTTAACTGTCTCCTCTGTGACAACATTCATTATATCAAGATAGAGAAATGTTTAACTTAACTGTCTTCTCTGTGATAACGTTCGTTATATCAAGATAGAGAAATGTTTAACTTAACTGTCTCCTCTGTGACAACGTTCATTATATCAAGATAGAGAAATGTTTAACTTAACTGTCTTCTCTGTGACAACGTTCATTATATCAAGATAGAAATGTTTAACTTAACTGTCTCCTCTGTGATAACGTTCATTATATCAAGATAGAAATGTTTAACTTAACTGTCTCCTCTGTGATAACGTTCATTATATCAAGATAGAAATGTTTAACTTAACTGTCTCCTCTGTGATAACATTCATTATATCAAGATAGAGAAATGTTTAACTTAACTGTCTCCTCTGTGACAACGTTCATTATATCAAGATAGAGAAATGTTTAACTTAACTGTCTCCTCTGTGATAACGTTCATTATATCAAGATAGAGAAATGTTTAACTTAACTGTCTCCTCTGTGACAACGTTCATTATATCAAGATAGAGAAATGTTTAACTTAACTGTCTCCTCTGTGACAACGTTCATTATATCAAGATAGAGAAATGTTTAACTTAACTTTCTCCTCTGTGACAACGTTCGTTATATCAAGATAGAGAAATGTTTAACTTAACTGTCTCCTCTGTGACAACGTTCATTATATCGATAGAGAAATGTTTAACTTAACTTTCTCCTCTGTGACAACGTTCATTATATCAAGATAGAGATATGTTTAACTTAACTGTCTTCTCTTTGACAACGTTCATTATATCAAGATAGAGAAATGTTTAACTTAACTTTCTCCTCTGTGACAACGTTCATTATATCAAGATAGAGAAATGTTTAACTTAACTGTCTCCTCTGTGACAACGTTCATTATATCAAGATAGAGATATGTTTAACTTAACTGTCTTCTCTTTGACAACGTTCATTATATCAAGATAGAGAAATGTTTAACTTAACTTTCTCCTCTGTGACAACGTTCATTATATCAAGATAGAGAAATGTTTAACTTAACTGTCTCCTCTGTGACAACGTTCATTATATCAAGATAGAGAAATGTTTAACTTAACTTTCTCCTCTGTGACAACGTTCATTATATCAAGATAGAGAAATGTTTAACTTAACTGTCTCCTCTGTGATAATGTTCATTATATCAAGATAGATAAATGTTTAACTTAACTGTCTCCTCTGTGAAAACGTTCATTATATCAAGTTAGAGAAATGTTTAACTTAACTGTCTCCTCTGTGACAACGTTCATTATATCAAGATAGAGAAATGTGTAACCTAACTGTCTCCTCTGTGACAACGTTTATTATATCAAGATAGAGAAATGTTTAACTTAACTGTCTCCTCTGTGATAACGTTCATTATATCAAGATAGAGAAATGTTTAACTTAACTGTCTTCTCTGTGACAACGTTCGTTATATCAAGATAGAGAAATGTTTAACTTAACTGTCTCCTCTGTGACAACGTTCGTTATATCAAGATAGATAAATGTTTAACTTAACTGTCTCCTCTGTGACAACGTTCATTATATCAAGATAGAGAAATGTTTAACTTAACTGTCTTCTCTGTGACAACGTTCGTTATATCAAGATAGAGAAATGTTTAACTTAACTGTCTCCTCTGTGATAACGTTCATTATATCAAGATAGAGAAATGTTTAACTTAACTGTCTCCTCAGTGACAACGTTCATTATATCAAGATAGAGAAATGTTTAACTTAACTGTCTCCTCTGTGACAACGTTCATTATATCAAGATAGAGAAATGTTTAACTTAACTGTCTCCTCTGTGACAACGTTCATTATATCAAGATAGAGAAATGTTTAACTTAACTGTCTTCTCTGTGATAACGTTCATTATATCAAGATAGATAAATGTTTAACTTAACTGTCTCCTCTGTGATAACGTTCATTATATCAAGATAGAGAAATGTTTAACTTAACTGTCTCCTCAGTGACAACGTTCATTATATCAAGATAGAGAAATGTTTAACTTAACTGTCTCCTCTGTGACAACGTTAATTATATCAAGATAGAGAAATGTTTAACTTAACTGTCTTCTCTGTGACAACGTTCATTATATCAAGATAGATAAATGTTTAACTTAACTGTCTCCTCTGTGATAACGTTCATTATATCAAGATAGAGAAATGTTTAACTTAACTGTCTCCTCAGTGACAACGTTCATTATATCAAGATAGAGAAATGTTTAACTTAACTGTCTCCTCTGTGACAACGTTCATTATATCAAGATAGATAAATGTTTAACTTAACTGTCTTCTCTGTGATAACGTTCATTATATCAAGATAGATAAATGTTTAACTTAACTGTCTTCTCTGTGATAACGTTCATTATATCAAGATAGAGAAATGTTTAACTTAACTGTCTTCTCTGTGACAACGTTCATTATATTAAGATAGATAAATGTTTAACTTAACTGTCTTCTCTGTGATAACGTTCATTATATCAAGATAGAGAAATGTTTAACTTAACTGTCTCCTCTGTGACAACGTTCATTATATCAAGATAGATAAATGTTTAACTTAACTGTCTTCTCTGTGATAACGTTCATTATATCAAGATAGATAAATGTTTAACTTAACTGTCTTCTCTGTGATAACGTTCATTATATCAAGATAGAGAAATGTTTAACTTAACTGTCTTCTCTGTGACAACGTTCATTATATCAAGATAGATAAATGTTTAACTTAACTGTCTTCTCTGTGATAACGTTCATTATATCAAGATAGAGAAATGTTTAACTTAACTGTCTTCTCTGTGACAACGTTCATTATATCAAGATAGATAAATGTTTAACTTAACTGTCTTCTCTGTGATAACGTTCATTATATCAAGATAGATAAATGTTTAACTTATCTGTCTTCTCTGTGATAACGTTCATTATATCAAGATAGATAAATGTTTAACTTAACTGTCTTCTCTGTGATAACGTTCATTATATCAAGATAGATAAATGTTTAACTTAACTGTCTCCTCTGTGACAACGTTCATTATATCAAGATAGATAAATGTTAACTTAACTGTCTTCTCTTTGATAACGTTCATTATATCAAGATAGATAAATGTTTAACTTAACTGTCTTCTCTGTGATAACGTTCATTATATCAAGATAGAGAAATGTTTAACTTAACTGTCTTCTCTGTGACAACGTTCATTATATCAAGATAGATAAATGTTTAACTTAACTGTCTCCTCTGTGATAACGTTCATTATATCAAGATAGAGAAATGTTTAACTTAACTGTCTCCTCTGTGACAACGTTCATTATATCAAGATAGAGAAATGTTTAACTTAACTGTCTCCTCTGTGACAACGTTCGTTATATCAAGATAGAGAAATGTTTAACTTAACTGTCTTCTCTGTGATAACGTTCATTATATCAAGATAGAGAAATGTTTAACTTAACTGTCTCCTCTGTGATAACGTTTATTATATCAAGATAGAGAAATGTTTAACTTAACTGTCTCCTCTGTGACAACGTTCATTATATCAAGATAGAGAAATGTTTAACTTAACTGTCTTCTCTGTGATAACGTTCATTATATCAAGATAGAGAAATGTTTAACTTAACTGTCTCCTCTGTGATAACGTTCATTATATCAAGATAGAGAAATGTTTAACTTAACTGTCTCCTCTGTGACAACGTTCGTTATATCAAGATAAAAAAATGTTTAACTTAACTGTCTTCTCTGTGATAACGTTCATTATATCAAGATAGAGAAATGTTTAACTTAACTGTCTTCTCTGTGATAACGTTCATTATATCAAGATAGATAAATGTTTAACTTAACTGTCTCCTCTGTGACAACGTTCATTATATCAAGATAGAGAAATGTTTAACTTAACTGTCTCCTCTGTGACAACGTTCGTTATATCAAGATAGAGAAATGTTTAACTTAACTGTCTCCTCTGTGACAACGTTCATTATATCAAGATAGATAAATGTTTAACTTAACTGTCTTCTCTGTGACAACGTTCATTATATCAAGATAGAGAAATGTTTAACTTAACTGTCTCCTATGTGACAACGTTCATTATATCAAGATAGAGAAATGTTTAACTTAACTGTCTCCTCTGTGACAACGTTCATTATATCAAGATAGAGAAATGTTTAACTTAACTGTCTCCTCTGTGACAACGTTCATTATATCAAGATAGAGAAATGTTTAACTTAACTGTCTCCTCTGTGACAACGTTCATTATATCAAGATAGAGAAATGTTTAACTTAACTTTCTTCTCTGTGACAACGTTCATTATATCAAGATAGAGAAATGTTTAACTTAACTGTCTCCTCTGTGACAACGTTCATTATATCAAGATAGAGAAATGTTTAACTTAACTGTCTCCTCTGTGACAACGTTCATTATATCAAGATAGAGAAATGTTTAACTTAACTGTCTCCTCAGTGACAACGTTCATTATATCAAGATAGAGAAATGTTTAACTTAACTGTCTCCTCTGTGACAACGTTCGTTATATCAAGATAGAGAAATGTTTAACTTAACTGTCTTCTCTGTGACAACGTTCATTATATCAAGATAGAGAAATGTTTAACTTAACTGTCTCCTCTGTGACAACGTTCATTATATCAAGATAGAGAAATGTTTAACTTAACTGTCTTCTCTGTGACAACGTTCATTATATCAAGATAGATAAATGTTTAACTTAACTGTCTTCTCAGTGATAACGTTCATTATATCAAGATAGAGAAATGTTTAACTTAACTGTCTCCTCAGTGACAACGTTCATTATATCAAGAGAGAGAAATGTTTAACTTAACTGTCTTCTCTGTGATAACGTTCATTATATCAAGATAGAGAAATGTTTAACTTAACTGTCTCCTCTGTGACAACGTTCATTATATCAAGATAGATAAATGTTTAACTTAACTGTCTTCTCTGTGATAACGTTCATTATATCAAGATAGATAAATGTTTAACTTAACTGTCTTCTCTGTGATAACGTTCATTATATCAAGATAGAGAAATTTTTAACTTAACTGTCTCCTCTGTGACAACGTTCATTATATCAAGATAGATAAATGTTTAACTTAACTGTCTCCTCAGTGACAACGTTCATTATATCAAGATAGAGAAATGTTTAACTTAACTGTCTTCTCTGTGATAACGTTCATTATATCAAGATAGAGAAATGTTTAACTTAACTGTCTCCTCTGTGATAACGTTCATTATATCAAGATAGAGAAATGTTTAACTTAACTGTCTCCTCTGTGATAACGTTCATTATATCAAGATAGAGAAATGTTTAACTTAACTGTCTCCTCTGTGACAACGTTCATTATATCAAGATAGAGAAATGTTTAACTTAACTGTCTCCTCTGTGACAACGTTCATTATATCAAGATAGAGAAATGTTTAACTTAACTGTCTCCTCAGTGACAACGTTCATTATATCAAGATAGATAAATGTTTAACTTAACTGTCTTCTCTGTGATAACGTTCATTATATCAAGATAGAGAAATGTTTAACTTAACTGTCTCCTCTGTGACAACGTTCATTATATCAAGATAGAGAAATGTTTAACTTAACTGTCTCCTCTGTGACAACGTTCATTATATCAAGATAGATAAATGTTTAACTTAACTGTCTCCTCAGTGACAACGTTCATTATATCAAGATAGATAAATGTTTAACTTAACTGTCTCCTCAGTGACAACGTTCATTATATCAAGATAGATAAATGTTTAACTTAACTGTCTTCTCTGTGATAACGTTCATTATATCAAGATAGAGAAATGTTTAACTTAACTGTCTCCTCTGTGACAACGTTCATTATATCAAGATAGAGAAATGTTTAACTTAACTGTCTTCTCTGTGACAACGTTCATTATATCAAGATAGAGAAATGTTTAACTTAACTGTCTCCTCTGTGATAACGTTCATTATATCAAGATAGAGAAATGTTTAACTTAACTGTCTCCTCTGTGACAACGTTCATTATATCAAGATAGAGAAATGTTTAACTTAACTGTCTTCTCTGTGACAACGTTCATTATATCAAGATAGAGAAATGTTTAACTTAACTGTCTCCTCTGTGATAACGTTCATTATATCAAGATAGAGAAATGTTTAACTTAACTGTCTCCTCTGTGACAACGTTCATTATATCAAGATAGAGAAATGTTTAACTTAACTGTCTTCTCTGTGACAACGTTCATTATATCAAGATAGAGAAATGTTTAACTTAACTGTCTCCTCTGTGAAAACGTTCATTATATCAAGATAGAGAAATGTTTAACTTAACTGTCTCCTCTGTGACAACGTTCATTATATCAAGATAGAGAAATGTTTAACTTAACTGTCTCCTCTGTGATAACGTTCATTATATCAAGATAGAGAAATGTTTAACTTAACTGTCTCCTCTGTGATAACGTTCATTATTTTAAGATAGAGAAATGTTTAACTTAACTGTCTCCTCTGTGACAACGTTCGTTATATCAAGATAGAGAAATGTTTAACTTAACTGTCTCCTCTGTGACAACGTTCATTATATCAAGATAGAGAAATGTTTAACTTAACTGTCTCCTCTGTGACAACGTTCATTATATCAAGATAGAGAAATGTTTAACTTAACTGTCTCCTCTGTGACAACGTTCATTATATCAAGATAGATAAATGTTTAACTTAACTGTCTCCTCTGTGATAACGTTCATTATATCAAGATAGAGAAATGTTTAACTTAACTGTCTCCTCTGTGACAACGTTCATTATATCAAGATAGAGAAATGTTTAACTTAACTGTCTTCTCTGTGACAACGTTCATTATATCAAGATAGAGAAATGTTTAACTTAACTGTCTCCTCTGTGATAACGTTCATAATATCAAGATAGAGAAATGTTTAACTTAACTGTCTCCTCTGTGACAACGTTCATTATATCAAGATAGATAAATGTTTAACTTAACTGTCTCCTCTGTGACAACGTTCATTATATCAAGATAGAGAAATGTTTAACTTAACTGTCTCCTCTGTGACAACGTTCATTATATCAAGATAGATAAATGTTTAACTTAACTGTCTCCTATGTGATAACGTTCATAATATCAAGATAGAGAAATGTTTAACTTAACTGTCTCCTCTGTGACAACGTTCATTATATCAAGATAGAGAAATGTGTAACTTAACTGTCTCCTCTGTGATAACGTTCGTTATATCAAGATAGAGAAATGTTTAACTTAACTGTCTCCTCTGTGACAACGTTCGTTATATCAAGATAGATAAATGTTTAACTTAACTGTCTCCTCTGTGATAACGTTCATTATATCAAGATAGAGAAATGTTTAACTTAACTGTCTCCTCTGTGATAACGTTCATTATATCAAGATAGAGAAATGTTTAACTTAACTGTCTCCTCTGTGACAACGTTCGTTATATCAAGATAGATAAATGTTTAACTTAACTGTCTCCTCTGTGACAACGTTCATTATATCAAGATAGAGAAATGTTTAACTTAACTTTCTCCTCAGTGACAACGTTCATTATATCAAGATAGAGAAATGTTTAACTTAACTGTCTCCTATGTGACAACGTTCATTATTTTAAGATAGAGAAATGTTTAACTTAACTTTCTCCTCTGTGATAACGTTCATTATATCAAGATAGAGAAATGTTTAACTTAACTGTCTCCTCTGTGATAACGTTCGTTATATCAAGATAGAGAAATGTTTAACTTAACTGTCTTCTCTGTGACAACGTTCATTATATCAAGATAGAGAAATGTTTAACTTAACTGTCTCCTCTGTGATAACGTTCATTATATCAAGATAGAGAAATGTTTAACTTAACTGTCTTCTCTGTGATAACGTTCGTTATATCAAGATAGAGAAATGTTTAACTTAACTGTCTCCTCTGTGATAACGTTCGTTATATCAAGATAGAGAAATGTTTAACTTAACTGTCTTCTCTGTGACAACGTTCATTATATCAAGATAGAGAAATGTTTAACTTAACTGTCTCCTCTGTGATAACGTTCGTTATATCAAGATAGAGAAATGTTTAACTTAACTGTCTCCTCTGTGATAACGTTCGTTATATCAAGATAGAGAAATGTTTAACTTAACTGTCTTCTCTGTGACAACGTTCATTATATCAAGATAGAGAAATGTTTAACTTAACTGTCTCCTCTGTGATAACGTTCGTTATATCAAGATAGAGAAATGTTTAACTTAACTGTCTTCTCTGTGACAACGTTCATTATATCAAGATAGAGAAATGTTTAACTTAACTGTGTCCTCTGTGATAACGTTCATTATATCAAGATAGAGAAATGTTTAACTTAACTGTCTCCTCTGTGATAACGTTCATTATATCAAGATAGAGAAATGTTTAACTTAACTGTCTCCTCTGTGACAACGTTCATTATATCAAGATAGAGAAATGTTTAACTTAACTGTCTTCTCTGTGACAACGTTCGTTATATCAAGATAGAGAAATGTTTAACTTAACTGTGTCCTCTGTGATAACGTTCATTATATCAAGATAGAGAAATGTTTAACTTAACTGTCTCCTCTGTGATAACGTTCATTATATCAAGATAGAGAAATGTTTAACTTAACTGTCTCCTCTGTGATAACGTTCATTATATCAAGATAGAGAAATGTTTAACTTAACTGTCTCCTCTGTGACAACGTTCATTATATCAAGATAGAGAAATGTTTAACTTAACTGTCTCCTCTGTGACAACGTTCATTATATCAAGATAGAGAAATGTTTAACTTAACTGTCTTCTCTGTGATAACGTTCATTATATCAAGATAGAGAAATGTTTAACTTAACTGTCTTCTCTTTGACAACGTTCATTATATCAAGATAGAGAAATGTTTAACTTAACTGTCTTCTCTGTGATAACGTTCGTTATATCAAGATAGAGAAATGTTTAACTTAACTGTCTTCTCTGTGACAACGTTCATTATATCAAGATAGATAAATGTTTAACTTAACTGTCTTCTCTGTGATAACGTTCATTATATCAAGATAGAGAAATGTTTAACTTAACTGTCTCCTCTGTGATAACGTTCATTATATCAAGATAGAGAAATGTTTAACTTAACTGTCTCCTCTGTGATAACGTTCATTATATCAAGATAGAGAAATGTTTAACTTAACTGTCTCCTCTGTGATAACGTTCATTATATCAAGATAGAGAAATGTTTAACTTAACTGTCTTCTCTGTGATAACGTTCATTATATCAAGATAGAGAAATGTTTAACTTAACTGTCTTCTCTTTGACAACGTTCATTATATCAAGATAGAGAAATGTTTAACTTAACTGTCTTCTCTGTGATAACGTTCGTTATATCAAGATAGAGAAATGTTTAACTTAACTGTCTTCTCTGTGATAACGTTCGTTATATCAAGATAGAGAAATGTTTAACTTAACTGTCTTCTCTGTGACAACGTTCGTTATATCAAGATAGAGAAATGTTTCACTTAACTGACTCCTCTGTGACAACGTTCGTTATATCAAGATAGAGAAATGTTTAACTTAACTGTCTCCTCTGTGACAACGTTCATTATATCAAGATAGAGAAATGTTTAACTTAACTGTCTTCTCTGTGACAACGTTCATTATATCAAGATAGAGAAATGTTTAACTTAACTGTCTTCTCTGTGATAACGTTCATTATATCAAGATAGAGAAATGTTTAACTTAACTGTCTTCTCTGTGACAACGTTCATTATATCAAGATAGAGAAATGTTTAACTTAACTGTCTTCTCTGTGACAACGTTCATTATATCAAGATAGAGAAATGTTTAACTTAACTGTCTTCTCTGTGACAACGTTCATTATATCAAGATAGAGAAATGTTTAACTTAACTGTCTTCTCTGTGATAACGTTCATTATATCAAGATAGAGAAATGTTTAACTTAACTGTCTTCTCTGTGATAACGTTCATTATATCAAGATAGAGAAATGTTTAACTTAACTGTCTCCTCTGTGACAACGTTCATTATATCAAGATAGAGAAATGTTTAACTTAACTGTCTTCTCTGTGATAACGTTCATTATATCAAGATAGAGAAATGTTTAACTTAACTGTCTTCTCTGTGATAACGTTCATTATATCAAGATAGAGAAATGTTTAACTTAACTGTCTCCTCTGTGACAACGTTCATTATATCAAGATAGAGAAATGTTTAACTTAACTGTCTTCTCTGTGACAACGTTCATTATATCAAGATAGAGAAATGTTTAACTTAACTGTCTTCTCTGTGACAACGTTCATTATATCAAGATAGAGAAATGTTTAACTTAACTGTCTTCTCTGTGATAACGTTCATTATATCAAGATAGAGAAATGTTTAACTTAACTGTCTTCTCTGTGATAACGTTCATTATATCAAGATAGAGAAATGTTTAACTTAACTGTCTCCTCTGTGACAACGTTCATTATATCAAGATAGAGAAATGTTTAACTTAACTGTCTCCTCTGTGACAACGTTCATTATATCAAGATAGAGAAATGTTTAACTTAACTGTCTCCTCTGTGACAACGTTCATTATATCAAGATAGAGAAATGTTTAACTTAACTGTCTCCTCTGTGACAACGTTCATTATATCAAGATAGAGAAATGTTTAACTTAACTGTCTCCTCTGTGACAACGTTCATTATATCAAGATAGAGAAATGTTTAACTTAACTGTCTCCTCTGTGACAACGTTCATTATATCAAGATAGAGAAATGTTTAACTTAACTGTCTCCTCTGTGACAACGTTCATTATATCAAGATAGAGAAATGTTTAACTTAACTGTCTTCTCTGTGACAACGTTCATTATTTTAAGATAGAGAAATGTTTAACTTAACTTACAAATTCATCATAAATATAATACAATAAAACAAGAACTTTATTGCAGTTGACCATTAACATTACGGTAATATGTACCATCACAAAATCAACTTAAAATAATATTATTATAATTGGCAGCCATCAACAATAATCAATATAAAATTGGACTCTGTATTACATCACTGTCACTAATTTTGCTATTTTATAAAAAAGAAAGAATTTTTCCATTAAATAACTACCACTACTTTGGTTAGGTTATTTTAGGGCCGAAGCTATGGTTATGGTAGTGAATTAACGGAAAAGATCAAAAAGAAATATTGGCATTCCATTTCATGCACTCAGAAAAAAGATTTAAATAATTATAAACAGGCCAGTTTTTAGAACCCTTTTGTATTTGTCGGTACCAACACTTGCTAAACTATCAATTTTGTACGGAGAATTCTAACACAAATAAATAACATTTGCCTTCTCTTCCGAAATTATTTTTAAATAATATAATTTTAGCATTAATAATCATATTTTATCTATTTAAATAAATTTGAAGAAAAAATAATTATAATTCATAATAAATTTTAACCAAATGTAATATAATTAAAAAAATAAATGTCAATTATGGATAGGAGTGGTTATTAAATATTCTAAAAATACAAAAGAGAACCAATTTCGTAATTATTCGTCATTATTTATTAATTTTGTATAAATAAATAACTACATGTCTTTATTTAGAATTGTATAACAAAAGATTCGAATGTCTGAATGTATACTAAAAAACTATTATCAAAACACCTTCTTCATGAATAATGTGATAAAATTCAAGATTACTAGCTAGCACAGCAAAATACGGCTGGACTTATTGCAAGTCACCAACGTTTAACTACAAAACCCCTTAACTACACAATAAACAACATCTTTCATTCATTAAGAATAAGAAATAAGGGGAATAATCTATGTTTCTGCTCTGTTATATCAGTGTTGCCCAAATTATTATATCCATTATCAAGCCTACACTCATGTTTCTGAATAGCTAGGTTTAGACCTATCTCATCGGCTACTAATTAAAAACCGTGATGAGTTAATTTATTACAGTTGTTTTGTTTATCATATTGCCAAAATAAGTTATCATACTTCTTATTTAGTTTTTTTTTTACGTCATTACAGTTTACTTTGATTTTGCAATAAACTGTTTTTTATTTTATTTGGTTAATGAATTCAATGGAAACTCTTTTCCGATACAAAGTCAAATACAGGCTATTCAATCACAGTGGAGATGTGCTCAAATCCAGCTACTTGGAGAAAAGGTTTTGTGGATATTGTAGGCAATAGTTTCTATGCTGGGTACCCTTAATGGTGTCCGATTAATGGTTGCCGTCGACGTGGACGAGAAGTCTGGGGTGTCCATGTTGGGTGGTAGTTAAGGTCTTAATGTTGTTTAGGGAAGAGAACTGAGTGTCAGACTTGTCAGTTAGCTGAAAATCAGACCGTTCGGATTCCTAGCTATGTGGTTCGGATTCCTCGTAACACTGTCGGTCCCTTAGATGCCCTGGCCATTTGGTTTATTATAAATGGCCCTTTCTGAGCATAAGTCAGACTCGTTTAGTAACGAGACTACACAGGTTATCCACAGTCATCCTACACTCATATATAAAGTGCTATAATTGCTACACTACAGCTGACTCATTGCTCGTAAAAATAAATTATGAAAATTCATTCTTAAATCTTTTTTGTTTATACAGATTGCACAGCTTTTCGGAATATGATTTTGTAAATGAATTGAGTGGCAAGCTGAATCAGTTGCAAAATAATACAGTTATCATCGGAGATATAAATTTAGATACATTAAGTGAAAAGCAAATCTCTCAAAATTATTTAAGTCTTTTACATAGCCATGGTTTTGCACAATTTATAAATAAGCCAACCCGAATTACAGTTAATTCGAAAACGTGTATAGATCATATTTTCATCCGACACAAGTTTTTATATCAATTTAAAAGTGAAGTATTTGACATTAATTTAACGGATCACTGCGTTTTAGGTCTAAAAATGGAACTTTCGACACGCAGGAAAACTAATTTCTTAAATAGGTCAAATAAGACTTGTGTGAGTACCAAAGTTGATTTTGCAGCATTAAAGATTAAATTGCAAGCTATTGATTGGAGTAATTGTTTTAAAGTGGACAATGTAAATACATGTTTTAATATGTTTCATAAAACGCTAATTGAATCTGTAAATAGTTGTAAGTCTACTGTAAATATTAGTAATAGGTTGAGTAAAGCTGAATCTTGTAGTCCATGGATAACGTCTAGATTGCTTAGAAAATTGGATAAAAAGAAACAGCTTTATAAAATAAGCAAAAAAAGGCCTTATGATCAGAACTTTTTAAATTATTTTAAGACATTTTCTACAAATTTATCGAAAGAAATAGATTTTACAAAGAATCAGTATTATTCTAAATTAATTGACAACTGTAAGGGGGATATCACAATGCAGTGGAATGTAATAAACAAGTTAAGTGGTGGTAATGTGAAAAAGGGTGTTGACAAAATAGAGTTAGATAACGGTGAAACTATCTCTGACCATGAAACAGTAGCGAAAATGATTAACGATTACCTTATCTCAACTCAAACAGGTCCTTCTGATAACAACACAACCTTGACCGAGGCGCCACTTCCGCAAAGTTTGAACTCCATATTTATTACTCCAACGACAGAAAACGAAGTACTTTCTACTATTAACGGATTAAAAAATAAAAAATCAAGCGGTTTTGATAATTTTAATAATATTCTAATTAAGAACATAGCGTCAGAGATTTCTTCAATTTTAACTCATGTAATCAACTTAAGTTTTCTAAACGGTGTTTTCCCTGAACAACTAAAACTAAGCGTAGTAGTTCCTATTTTTAAGAAAGGAACGTCAGTGAAACTTGATAATCTGAGACCAATTAGCCTTTTGTCTATTTTTTCTAAAATATTTGAAAAAATCATGAAAATACGATTAGTTGAATTCTTAAATTCGGCAAACTTTTTTAGTGAACATCAATATGGTTTTAGAGCAGGAAGATCTACTGAAGATGCGCTGCTTAATTTTTCAAATACAATTTATAACAATTTTAATAATGTTAAAAAGATGACAGGTTTATTTATTGATTTTAAGAAGGCGTTTGATCTAGTTAACCATGAAATACTTTTAAATAAATTAAATTCAATTGGAGTCAGAGGAACAGCCCTAAGCTGGTTTCAAAGTTTCCTTACCAATCGTAGGCAACAGGTGAAAATCTGTAACACCTTAAGCTCACCTCTTATCATTAAAGCAGGAGTCCCACAGGGATCTGTCCTGTCTGCAACGCTATTCTTAATTTTCTTAAACGATCTGCTAAAAAAACCATTTTTTTCCCAACCAAGTGCTTTTGCTGATGACATTGCTTTTTTCTATGCTGAGAACTCCTATCAAAATGTGTGGAGTTGTATGGTGAAGGATATACAAACCTTAAGAAATTGGTGTTTTGAAAATAAAATGATAGTAAACGTAAATAAAACAAAATTTATGATTTTTGATTTTCACGATTTTAACTTTAACGAACCTCTAAAATACCATGAAATTTTATGTTCAGGTGATAATTGTAATTGCGTAAGTATAGAAAAAGTAGACAATTTCAAATACCTTGGTATTTATTTGGACGAAAAGCTTTCATGGAAAAAACATATTAATTTTTTACATGGCAAATTAAAATCAGGCATTAGGAAATTTTATTTTATGAAAAACTTTTGTGATGAAAAATTAATGAGATCCTTATATTATGCACTAATTCAATCTAGACTGCAGTATGCAATCCAGTGCTGGGGCGGAACGTTCAAATATCACATAGATAAATTACGTACTTTGCAAAATCACTTTATCAGAATCATATTAAATAAAGCTAAAAGGGAAAGTTCATTTCCTCTTTTTTGCCATCTTAAAATCCTGCCAGTTCAACACCTTTTCGTGTTTAAAGTACTTAGATTGTTTTACATCAGAAGTGGAAACCAAGGAGTTTTTAAATTAGTTTATAGTACTAGAGGTAACGTCCAAAAAATCTTTCAAACACCCAAAGTCAATAGGTCATCTTTTAGACACTCCTTCATGTATCTGGGCCCTAAGTATTTTAACCAGTTACCTTTAGAAATCAAATTGTGCACATCTTTTAAACATTTTAGTTTTTTGTTAAAGAACTGGTTACATTCCAATGAAAGTTTACAATTTCTGAATAATGTTTTAATGTAAAATAGTCTTTACTACTATAATTGTCTGTTTATAAATATATATATTTCCATTTATTAACGCTAAAATTTCTTGTTAAAATTATTAAAATGAGGTCTCTCAAGAGAGTATATCTTTCTTTTTTGTCTTGTTTAATTTTGTTTTATTTATTTATTTGTATATAGTTTTGTGTAAATAACTAATAGTATTAAGCAGACGACACAGAGGAGGAAGCATTTACAGTGATTGGACTGGACTCTTGTTTAAACTTTAATCTTTATTTCAGTTGCTCTGCCACACTACTGGAAAAAGTGGCAGAGTAAATTCCGAGCTGTTTTGTAATTTTAGTTTGTAATCTGTTTTTAGATATGGAATAAATCATTATTATTATTATTATTATTATTATTATCATTATTATTATTAATTCATATCCGCCTTAAAATTAGCACAAAAGAAGCGTCGGCCTCTCATGTCTAATAATAATAATCTGCTTTTCCACAACCTAAGGCTGTTAATACATCAGGTCTCTGGAAGACTAAATACATTTGTTACCGTCTGTGATCCAGTATTAGAATGCAATGGTTGTGGAACACAGGCAACACAATAATTTCTTAATTGGTCCATAATTGCCCAATTTCAACTTCCGTTAAGTTCTGCCAATCCCAGCCCAGTTCAAAACCAATTCAGTAAAACAACAGAGTACCCAGCTGTTTAGGTCGAAAAAAATTCGTTTTCGATATTTACCGTACTAAATGTCAAATACACTTTTGTTCCCAAAAATAACTCGTAACGCAATCAGAACAAACAATCAGCTGTAGATTGGTTCTGAAGTGGAAACTGGTCCAGTGTAACCACCGTTCCCCGTTACTATCGAGTCATGTTGACATTTACCTCAACAATTACTTGGCTTGTAAATGTGGCAACAGTGCGGGAGGTTGGGTTGGCAGCGATGGACAAGGTTGTACAGCTGTAGAAAGTCACTGAAACCAGATAAATCCGGACAGTCAGCTGTGAGCTGGCTGTTGCCATGCCAACGTGACGCGATCGCCAGTTCAGGCCAGGAAAACATTGTGTAGTTTGCACTCAGTAATTGAATGGCTGGCGCAATTCTCACAGCCTACTGTCATCTCCCGCATTATGTTTAGTTACAAACAATAATGAATTATGAGTGTAGCTACAGATAAACATTTATTACCAAAGCAATTGCAAAGGAAGGTTTGCAAAATTAAGTAATACAAAATAATTTAAAGAATGTTTTTGTACTAAAATTTGCTGCTTTATATAGTAATGGGTTTCTTCAAGAATTATTTAATAGAATAAACTTTATTTTGTAATAAGTACATTTTAAAATGTTGTTCGAAAGTTTTTTTCTTTTTAATTTTTCACTAATTTTCTATTACAGACCATTAAAAGTCTCTAGAAGTTCTTGAAATTACGAGTTGTGAGGAGTTACGTAAATTTTATGTTCATCAAATTTCATATGAGTCCCCTTATTTTTTATACAAGTCGTCATTATTGTACTTCAATGATATTTATTAAAGCTTATTATATTGTTGACAAATTTAATATAAATTCATAGCTTGAAGATAAGTAATAGTAGTGAGCCTGAACAGATTTGATAACTTTTTCTGTAAAACTATGTTCTTAAATACAAAATATATCTTTTTTCATAAAAAAATAATATTATAAGTATCTTAATAAAGAATCTTCTTCCATAGAGACTCATAAAGATAATTTCTTCTTATAGTCGAATCAGTATGCAACCTTTGGTATATATTTTTTTCTCCTATTAAAAAAAATTTATATTTATTTTATCAAGTATTTCAGCCTCATTTATTTCATTGAAATAACGTGAATTTTAACAAGGTACGTAGCCTATTTTTTATCTTAGCTTCTGCGTTCTTAAATTCGCGATTACTGCTTTCGTTCTATTGTAATTCCACCTTTACATGTGCTTTTTAATTTATGATTTATCAATATTATAACTGTACTATTATATAATGTAATTGTAATGGTTTAAACATGTCATAATAATTACGATAGTAAAATTAGCACTACTATAAGGGATATAATCTTCCTCTGCACATACCCAAAGTGTTATAAAATTCTCAGTACAAGTAAACGTCACACAACACAAATTTATTACAAATATTATTAAGCACAAAATGCACAAATATACTACAATACAAGCGCAAAATGCACAAATATTATGGTGATCGATTTCGGTGAACCACGCTCACCTTCCTCAGACCAGAGGGATTCACAAAAGAATTGTGTAACTGAGACTTAAGCACTTGGAGTAAGTCCCAGTTACAAGTTAGTAACCAGTCTACATTCAATTCCACTTTTATCATATAAAAATATCGTGTCAGGGCCTTGTGTCTAATATAAATTGATATTTTACGAATAAGTTAAACCACACACCATTCTTTTGTGAATCCCTCTGGTCTGAGGAAGGTGAGCGTGGTTCACCGAAATCGATCACCATAATATTTGTGCATTTTGTGCTTGTATTGTAGTATATTTGTGCATTTTGTGCTTATATTGTAATAAATTTGTGTTGTGTGACGTTTACTTGTACTGTATATGTACCAACACGTATTATGCTAATTAAAAAACTATAAAATTCTCGTTCAAGCTGAATTTACTACTCTTGATGGCCTAACCATCCATCATGAGACCCTTATCTATTTTTTAAAAACATATTGTAGTTATTTCTGGATATTTCATCTCCGATATCCTCTGCTTTCAATAATAATACTTTTGTTTACTTACACAGTCTGATATTATACGTTTCAAGTTGTGTTTGTTCTGCTTGGATATGTAACGACTTTAAAATGACGTAAGTGACGTGCTCACCAGACGTAGGACGTATGTGGCAACGTGACACAGAAACACCTATAGTACAATGTGATGCAACAACCCGGCACTGTACGTGCTCTACACGGCTTGCAGTAACGGGGAAACAGTATTGATTATAATTCATTATTAAGACGTCAATCGTAGAGATATTAGCCAATATGAGGAGCGAATGAGTGTAGATAAACGAGTGTATTAGGACTAATAGTTACTAACTAAGGTCGACTGTTCCTTATAAAGAGCTATTTATTAATAGCCTAATAGCCAGGGCATCTAAGGACTTTACGTGCTTTACGTGAAATCCGAATCACGTAGTGTCAATCTGATTTTTAGTTAACTGAGAAGCCTGATACTCAGTTCTCTCCCCTACACAACATTCGGAGCCTGACTACCACTTAACACCCCAGACTTCTTTAGCAGTGCTCCGCGTCGATGGAAATTATTAGGCACATGAGTAGAGAACCTATCGCCTACAATCTCCACAATACTTTGTCCCCCGAGTAGCTGGATTATAGCATTGCGCCACTATTGGTGACATATATTGTCAGACGGTTAAATATTTGTCCGAGTGTGTTGTTGATTAATCTCTTGCAATATGAAAGGGTCATAAAATGACTCTTTGTGTTTCAGAAATTCGATTAAGAACATTTTGAGCGTTAGGAGTTTTGTTGAATTAAGAATGAACATCAACTACTAACCGGTATACCGTGGTCAATTTGTTTTTATAAATTATTGTATTTAAACTTTTTTTTAATTGCGAAATCTTAATTTTGTATTGTAGAATTCAATTTTTATTTGCAGTTTACTAAGTAAACACTTGTTTCAAACAAGGATAGCAAAAGTTTGCGATTTTGGTACTTAACTGTACTTTAATTATTTGCAGTCCTTACATTCTTACATCATCGGCTACATCGATACAATTGTTCGTTGAGTCGAAACAGATGTAGATTTTTTTAGATCGTTATATCTTACGCTTGCGTTCCTAAGAAACTACGAAAGTATTTCCTATGGTTCGGAACAATTTTGCCTTTTTATGTGTTCCTCGCTTATGTTCTATAGTGTATTCTTTTAGGGAAGGCGGGTAAAGGATTAAGTCACCACCCGAGCTCCCAACAATAGCTTGGGTCAGGCTCTCGGCGGCCGGCCGCCCGCGCTAATGAGGCGTGAAACGCACTCCAATCCAAAAAATTATCACAGTAAAGTAAGCCTATTTTGTAATTTTGTATTACAGTTTTGATGTCTACGTGTGATTTCATGAAAAACTAGTCCAAACACGACGGATTTATGTCAACTAGTAATAAGTGGTTGCAATTTTTCCTTATTTTACTTTTTAACATTATGCATTGGTTTCAAATTAAACGAAATAAAATAAAATAAAAACAATTTACTATCATGAAACAATATTTTCTACAGGACATTTAGATACAGGATAAAATATTTTTAGAATGTCAACTCGTTTTTAAATATACAAATTAAACCAAATCGAATCATTACAATTTACTTTTATGAATCAGAAATGTTATATATTTAAAGTTATTTAGTTTCATAATATTTACATATAGGATACAATATTTTTACCAACCTGACTCGTTATTCTCTCTTTTTCTCTTCTCTCCTCTTTCTCCGACTTTACTCCAGAGGAGCACAACCGATGTCGTCTTCATCGCTGTCGTAATCGGATTCCTGCTTTTTTGTCGATCACGTGGTGACGGTGGTTTTTGTAGACGAACTAGCTGATACAGCTCCGGTTTACGTAATTAATCAGGGAAAGGAATGCGCTTTTCATTAAACTAGTTGACCATAACCGCCTTGGTCGAGGAAGAAGTAGGAACCTAGTATTGAGTCCTAGAGTGGTAGGACGCGTTGTCCATTAATATTGTGGATCCTTTTGGTATCACCGGAAGAAGCTTACCGAAAAACCGAAAATTAAATATTCTGTAAATGGATAAATAACTTTTAATTATTAACGTGTTGTATAACAATCCTGTTATAAGGTAATAAATTATTTAGATTTTATTTGTTTTAATTTATATATTTAATAACTAGTTGAGTTTGTAAAAATATTGTGTACTATATTAATATTCTCTTAATATTAACAAACTGTTTAAGATACTTTTTTATGATGATAAATTGTTTTTATTTTATTTGATTTAGTTTAACTTGAAACCAATGCATAAAGTTAAAAAGTAAAATAAAGAAAAATTGCAACCATTTATTACTAATTGACATAACTCCGTCGCGTTTGGACTAGTTTTTCATGAAATCACACGTAGACATCAAAACTGTAATAAAAAATTACAAAATACGCTTACTTTACTGTGATAATCTATTGGGTTGGAGTGCGTTTCACGCCTCATTAGCGCGGGCGGCCGGCCGCCGAGGGCCTGACCCAAGCTATTGTTGGGAGCTCGGGCAGTGACTTAATCCTTTACCCGCCTTCCCTAAAAGAATACACTATAGCCCAATAACTCTTTGAATTGCTCGTTCATAAGATCTATGAAACAGAAACATTGTTGGATTTCAATATTTGATTTTACCGAACTCACATAGAAAAAGAAACAGACGTAATTTTCTTACGTCCACAGCGAACGCATCATTGGTCGTTAAATAGACATTACAACTAATTTTTATAAATCTGTAATAATAATTTCAACTTTTATTCTAGTGGATGGGGGTGTAGGGAAGGGAAAAGGAGGTACTGACAAGGTACTGGTCCTTTCTTCGGATGGCAAACTGGAGAAATAGCCACTCCACACAATAACTCGACACATTTATGGTACTATTGAGTGCGACCTTTGTTTAATTCTTCTCTGTGGTGTTCTTACTTTCTGCTGCTTCAGGGATGAGGTTTGGCAAGATGGAACTGAAGGTGGGGGCTGGCTGCTAAGAAAGTATTGACCATGGTTTTGGCGCAATTTTGCTTTTTTACGTGTCTCTTGCTTACGTCCGAGCCGGTCACTCTTTGAATTACTATGACATATTTGATTGGGACAAATATTTGGGTTTCAGTATTTGATTGGATCCGACTTTCCTCGTAAGAATGTCGATTTATCTTAAAGATATGTAAATAACAGAGGTAATTATTTGAGTACTTGTATTTTCTCTAGACCCAAACCACTGAAAGTTAGTCTTATAATTCTGATAGTAACAAATTGATGGATCCTAAAGCAATATTGTTATTTTCTGTTCTTACTTGACTTCAGCCTCGTCGCGCAGTTGGCATTTCTTGGTCTCCGCCGAGGTTCACTGGCGGACAAGGTCAGAGTTGGGCCCTAGAAGGAAACTTGCCTCTCGAGTTGAGAACGGCATCCGCAATCCATGTTCCACCGCCCGCCGCTGATTCATCCTCTTTGGTCCTTGGCTGGCAGTCTTGGCGGGAAACTCCAAGAGTCTTTTTGGTAGAAAAGGATAAAGAACTAATCGCCACCTGTGAATCTTAATCTTGTCTCATCAACGAAATGGGAGATATTGTAACTTGTTTTAGGAGGAACTCACTAAGTAGAATAGAAAAGCGGTACATCTGATCACAATAATAAAAATTTCACAAACTAACCAAGATAAAATTGACTTTGGTTATAAAAATAGGGGGCACCCGAGGTGCGACATGGACTACCTGAGGGTCATAATTGGACACTCGAGGTGCGACATGCAGCGAAAGAGAACCCAAAACTAACACTCGAGGTGCGACATGGCGCTTCGGCTAGCAGTGTGGCCGTGTTGTGTTGGTCTGGCGGCTAATAGTTGACATATTTACAGTGATAAAATTATCTGAAAACTACAGCCATACAATGAGACACATGATTAACGATGATTCAATAATTAATCATCGCTCAATGACAATAGTTTAGTTTAACTTAAACAAAGATATTTATTACAATAAGAATGTTTAACGGCGTCAAATAGTTTAAAAATTTGGTTGTTAGATTGTTAAAAAAAAGGTTAGGTTAGGTTAGGTTAGCTAATAATAATCTATTTAGCTATGTAAAGCAGATCGGAGTGTCCAGAAAAAATTATAGTTCTACTACTTTTTATTGAAATAAAAATAATTGTATTTCCGGAAAATATTGATTCCTTTTAAGTGTGAAAGTCTGTATTTAATTACACTAGTTATTGAAATGGTGTGATTATCCTAGTAACGTAGGTCCTATTTTATATATATATATATATATATATATATATATATATATATATATATATATTTATTTATTTATGGACACAGAGAGAGAGTGCGTCTACAACCCCGCAACCCTTCGCCGGGCTACCTGAGGTGGCATGTCGCACCTCGAGTGCCAGTTTTATGGCCCTTTGGGTCGCTGGGATTAACACAAGTAGTCCATGTCGCACCTCGAGTGCCACCTAAAAATATATTTGGTATTTTCGGTTTTAAGCTGCTGAAGTTTGCCTGATTGTCTGCGTGATCTGGTTGATAAGGCCTTCTCAGGATTATGCAAGTTTGATTTTGTTTGCCTCCTAATTAAATGGGGCCAAAGAAACTTCCCTAAGGCATTAACAAGATGGTGCAAACAACTGAATTTGAATTTCTCGTAAATAAATAGTTAAAAAAAAACTTCTCCAATGCTTTATAGGGATGAGTATGGGGTTTGATTTTACTTTGTCTACATCAACTGCAACATGTGCGAGTGACAATTTTCTGTAGTAAGAGTAAACAGTGTTCTTCCATTTTCGTGCTCTTCTGTCTCATCGACTAATGTCTTTAAGGCATACTTGATATCAATCTTATTAAAAGTCTGATAATTGCAGTTTTTTGGTTTTTTACATAATTGCTTTCTGTATATTCGATACAATGTGGTACCGTACAGATGGTGGCTGTTTTCCACTTGCTGGATTAACAAATACTTAAAGATTGTAACACTTTTCTTAAACTACATAAAAAAAGTTTAGTATTTTGAATAATTGATGTCTATTAAAAAAGAAAATCATTCTGACTGGTAATTGACTCAAAGTTAATAACGGAAACAGTATTCCAAGATTAATTTGACTGTCAAGTTTTTTCGGAGTTTAATTTACATCCATTCTGTTGACAGAGTGTGAAGGTCGAGAACAGAGCGCGTGTGGAGTTGCATAACTGGCTGTCCATTAGGAGGCTGAAATCAACTAATGAGACTAACCTTGGGGTAGGAATTGTCTAGGTTGATCGTGTTGCAAGTCACACCCTGGGCTTGAAAAGGGAATTAATCAAAGAATCTCAACTATTATAGGCAATTATATAAAGCGTATAGTTTGTTGTAAGCTTCCATTAATTAATTTAAAAAGAAATGAAGTAATATATTTGGAACAAGATCCAAGTCACGTTGTTTATTAAAGAAAAAAAATAAGTGATCTATCACAAAGCTAAATCCAATCAATGAAGCCATTTTGACCTGCCTCACTGATTCTATTTATCCTAGCTGATTCCTCCGTAAAAGAGTTCTGTGATCCTGTTAATCCCTATGTAACTATTGGATCTATTGTTTAGTGACTTTTGGAGTCAATGATTAGTATATAGCTAAGCTAGACGGATACTAAAAGTGTATCAAGGTTTAGACAGGTGAAGTATGGTTTACCACAGGGGTCTGTACTTGCTCCAATTTTGTTCAACGAATATACTGCTGACATCCCAATCTAATAGTCCAGAAAATATATATACGCAGATGTTATTGCTTTAGCTTATCGACACAAGAACTTCAAAACTATCGAATAAACCCTCGCAAATGACCTTGCAGCCCTCGAAGAATATTTTAGAAACTGGAAGCAAAATCCTAACCCATCAAAAACCGATGTGCTTCAAACTAAATAACCGACTGCCAATCCCATGCAGGAAAGGCCTGTTTTATGAAGCTAAACGTAGTGTAAGTTTGGGTTGTTTGAGCTAAATCAGACTAATCTTGACAAATACCAAGATAAAGTGTAAACTGGGAGGCAGAACTTTTCCGGGAAAATCATTGGTCCCATGATCAGACCAAACTTTAAGCATTTGTTGTTTTTTGTACATTTCAGTTGTTAATAATCACTAAAAGTAACGATATATGGGATGCTGGTATCGTGACGCTTCAGTAATGTCACTGAGCTCGCATTTACAAATTGTATACATTTTTCTCGGAGGTTTTGCACATGTCAAAAAGTTTTGACATTGAAAACGGAGAAGCTGAAGTCGCCGATAATCTATTATCAGTAGTAGTAAAATGGTGCAGATTAGTCCTATTCGGAGCTATCATTACCAACCCTTCTGTTATTCACAAAACTCGGCACTCTACATTTAGTAATTATCTCATCAATCTGATTGATCCTGTGGCTAATCATTTTCATAAGAAAATCATACGAGATATTTCAGATTGTCATGTTTCATACTTACGTAGTCAAGATAAGAGCAGATGCTATTTGAAAGTGAATTAATTGAATCATATTAGCAAATCAGTTCTATTAATAACCCAGTTGCTAATGGCTAATTAATTATGTCTGAAAATATATGTTGAATACGACGCTCTCGACTGAGACTGATGGAAACAGTACAAGAATGCTGCAACGTCTGAAAAAAATGATGGAGTACAGACAGATCTGAAGAGGTCTCGCAGTCGGCAATTTATAGCCAATTTTACGACCAGCGCATTAAGGCGGGTATAAGTTGAATGTACAGCTGTTACTTGTTAAGTAAATCCACCACAAGGAGACACGGGTCCTCTTCAGTTTCTGGGAAAGTGGTAATTGAAGGTTGGCTGTAGACCCCGTCACGCTCCGTGATCTCGCGTGTCTCTCCTGCCAAGTGCAAAGGAGTAATCCGAGAAGACCTCGCAGGTCCGGTACAAGGGAGCCACGGGCGTCTTGTTACCTCGATCACACCAGCGTTTACAACACCGAAAGTCATCTAGAGGGTGGTCAAATAAAAGGGAGTTTGAGGCTAGAGCGCTTCAAACTCATATCTAAGATTCATACGGAAAAATAGCCAAATACAAGAAATTCCTGTAGAACCCTACGAGGAAGCCTCACTCACATCACCTTATGTTGACTATTGAAAGAAGCTTAAACATCTTAAACTACAAAATAATAATCATAAATAAATAAAACACGTCGAATAAACACGAAAGTCCGCCACTATAACAGTCATAAAACATTCAGTTTTAGACGCAAGTGAGTCATTTACTGGCACTGAACAAGAAAAGTGAAATAGAGAACATGAGAAATAACCTTGAGGGGAGGTTAAATATCATATCTCATTGGATATGAGTCTGATGGTATACCTCTACGTATTTTGGCTTAAAACAAGAATTTTCTAACGTTTTAAAACCCTTGCTAGATGGGAGCAATGAGTGCTTTCGTGTTTGTTAGTGACGCCTGTGAACCACCGCCTGATAGAGGATTGTGCGTGCAGTTTAACTGTATTAACAGTTAGAGATGTGTGTGCGAGATGAGGTAGGTCTTGGGGATGGAAGGGCCGACGTGTGTATGTGGAGTTCACTGAGACCAAATGGATGGATCAATTTTTATAAAATTTGGTATGTAGGTGTATTTAGCCAGTATCTCCAGTCTATTTATTTAACTTTTTGAAATTTAAGTTTTTTTTATTTTTATGGGTAAAAAAATACAAAAATGGAATTTTCTCAAAAACGGTTCTAACGTTTTTGATTAAATTATCAAGAAAGATGTGAATTACAATTTAAAATATTTTAGTAAAAACTTCATGTCTCTAACTCGACTAGTTTTTTAGCTAAGGCAAACAAACATATTTGGGAATAAAATTGTTTTTAAGTTTTGATTTATTTTTAGTGTTTAATGTGGGGAAACGTTTGTACCAATTCTTTGGAACCATTTATCGAATAATATAAATGAACAAAATCAAACCTTTAATTGATATACATATAAGCAAACAATCACTAACTGATCCACTTTGAGATCTCAAAATCTCTAAGTACCATAGATTTTTAATTATATATAAATCCTAATATTTATTTAATCCAAAAACGATGTACCCACTCATCACGAAATATACGCAAACTCTAAACAGATTTGTATACTATTTGTAAGGAAGTTTCCTTTTGTATCATAGAGACCTACTAAGAAAAGGATTTATCAAAATTCCATCCCAAAGGGTAGAATCAGCCCTTCAACGGCCCCTTTTTTTCAATAATAGTAACATCCGCATTTAAGAGTATTTAATAATTTATTTGAAACATCTATTAGAAAATTATAAACAAGACACAAAAGCTTGGCCAATTAATTTGGTTTTCATTTTCTACCAACTCTGACACGATTTCACTACTTTACATCCCCCGAAGTAGACATATAGGGGTTTCTAGACTTTAAAACTTGTTATCTTGGAGGACGGCAGCAGGCTGAGATTTTATATTGATGTTATGGTTTAGGATAAACGACTTAGAAAACCACCCCGTAGCGAAGGAAGAACTGTCGGCTAGTATTCTATTAAATAACCCATCTAATCCATAAGAAAACCCATGAGAAAATATTAAATATCAAACGATAATAATAAATACAACAAAATCACATAGAATAACACAGTCAATAAAACAAAAACAATACTAAATTATTGTTCTGTTATTTAATCCAAAAGAATAATATAGTTTCTACTAATGTTAATGTAGCCATTAGTCAAAGACAGACGCCGTGGGGAATGACGGGGCTGGCACGCGAATCTTGCAGGGGTGCACCCTAGGAAGTAAATATACAGAGTGGAAAAAATATGGAAACGCTTTCATAATTTTTGTATGACTTCACTTGTAAAAGTGAAATCTTGTTACACAATCATGGTTACAAAGAACAAAATTTTTTTACGCCATTAGCGACATTTCATCTTTTCAGGGGGACGGCCCACGAGGAGTTGATCGAAAATCTTCGATGTAAGCTTAGGTCGAGTTTGGTATCAAATGAAATGTCTATTCAAGAGAAATTAACTGCCGCAAACCGGACTTCGAAATGTTTATCCTTTCCAGAGTAGTGGTCATTTGAATTTCAAAGTAACTAATTTGAACAATATTATTTCTCCGCTATTTAACGGCTATATAAACGGTAAATTACTCTGATCAAAAATTATACTTTATGGAACAAAATCACAAACAAACAAAATTATCATACTATCTATGAAAAAACATAACGTTGTTGTGAAAGAGTTTTCATATTTTTTTCATCCTGTATGCCTAAAAATAAATCACTCACACATAATGGTAACATCGAGATATCTTGACGAAAGAACACAAACCATTGCAGAAATTGGAACAAGGTTTGTTGACGAATTGGAAACTTCTCCTTGTGGTTTTGTTTTTTTCTAAAATCTGGGGTTCTACTAAAAAAGTTTGAAGTTTGGAAGCCATGGTGTTAGAATATTTTAATCAATCTATTTGATTGTTCTGTATTAAATTAAATACTATCACAGGGCCTGGAATGGTTAGTGAACAGTATTTGCGCACATAGATTTGAAATCACAACGGTTCTCCCGTGAGTGGGACGCGTGAAGGTGGGCCGCAACGCCAAGCCTCTCCGTAGAAACTGCGTTGAACTGTCTCAGCTGTCGGGTCACTGTGTTTGGCATTCCATGTTTTTGTGTTTTCGGTAGGATTACGATCCTGTAAATATACTGACCAACTTTTATGGTAAGTCTTCTTGTCATTGAGCTATTTATTTTACGTTAAATATTCTGTTTTTCGAATAGTTGAATTCAAAATTAAACTAGTTTATTCATAAATATGCTTAAACTAGTATAATTGATAATCTCAGTTCATTATATCAAGTAATTTATAAAATTTCACTCAAAACCTATACAGTAATGTTAAGGAAACATTATTATGTGAGGTTTTTACTTTCTTCCATACGCGTTAGCATAGAGAAATTATTGTGATCGTCCAAGAAATACTTTTTTACAAGTTAGTCTAAAAATGCATTTTAGGGTCCCCTGAACCTAAAAAAGTGTTTCTTTTCTCAAAAAAAAATCTTGTGTCTGTCCGTATGTGCATTCGCTGGATACCAAACGGATGGATCAATTTTTATGAAATTCGGTATGTAGGTGTGTTTAGCCAATATCTCCAAACTATATTATCACTTTTTTAATTTTAGTTTTTTTAATGTTCAAAAAACATACAAAAAATTAAATTTTCTCAAAAACAGCTCTAATGAGTTTGAGTACATTTTCAGAAAAAAGATGTAAATTCCATTTAAAATATTTTAATATAAACCACATGTCTCTAACTTGACTAGTTTTTGAGTTATGGAAAAAACCTATTTGGGAATCAAACTGGTAATTTTAAAAAGTTTAGATTTTTTGTGTTTAATACGGGGTAAAGTTTGTGCCAATTCTTTGGAACCATTTATTTAGTTAAAAACAATTTAATTAAGCTATACTGAAATTCGATTTGGTGCAAATACTGTACAAATTTCATTGTTGAACATAACCAACTAAACGCCACTTGATTGTTATTATAATATTGTTTCCCTTTTTAATACGGAAAAAAATCAAAATCACGGTAAATTTGCAAAAACATTGTCTAAACTGAAACAGCATAAAACAAAGAAGTTTCTACATAAACGCACATGGAAGCGAGCCTTGTTTGTAATTCAAATATAAATAAAAGAAATTAAAAAAAACTCACAATATAGAACTAAATCCAAGTAACAGCAGTACACGTGGCTACACCAAACAAAGACACAGTGATCGAGTGTGTTGTGTGTTCTCGAGTTGGATGTTCGGCACACCCACGCAGGTCGTTCGACTTTATCTTAGTGGGGTGGTATTTTATTGCTTTTATTGTCTGTTTACGCGAGTTTCAGTACGTATCTAACGAATGAATAAAATAGAAAAACTTCAATATTGATGTGAAATCAGGGCAATGAAATGTCCTTTCTTGGTTTAACCTCATTTAATGAACGATAGTAAAGAAATTATTTACATAGCTCCACAGTTTTGCTTTGAGATTTACATAGTATTATATGTTTTCTATTTGTTTTAAAGTACTTGAAGAAATATTTTGTTATATTTATATACATAATCCCAAAACTATGTACTGACTCATCTCGAAGTATCCGGAACCACTTAGCAGATTTTGATACCCACTAAGAAAGTATTTCCCGAAATTCCATTGATTCCAGTACTAAGGGGTAGAAAGAGCCCTTCAAAATTTTCTTTTTTTCAAAATAATAATAATTATATTATTTTTTTAAATAACTCGTTTCAAATCACAGATAGAAAAAAAACATAAACATGGCACAATAACCCGACTATTTTGCTATATATTGTGACATTTTAAAAGTATTTCTACTAACTCTGAAATTATTACACTTCTTTGCAACTCTCTAAAGTAGGCTTATAGAGTTTTCTACAGTATAACACTTTGTTGTCTAAAAGAAACCAAGTAGGCTGAGCTTTTATATTTATGTGATGGTTTAGAGAGAACCACAGCAAGCGTATAGAATCACACTGTAGCGAAGAAGGTAAATATAAAATAATATACGAGTATAAGCAATACAAATTGGGTGACTGCAAAAACTGCATACTTCTATATTCATATCGGGAAGTATAAAAGACAATACTGATAGTCTAATAAAAAATATTAAATTTATGCTTAAATATTTTGTAAAGGAAACATCCAGTGTAAGTTCAACTTAAATACAAGAGGCTGTAAAAGAAACAAAGATCCTTTCTGAACTAAGTCGATCTCAGAGAGTAACAATGACTACACTTGTTCATATACACTCATTCACTCTTCATTCGCCCATATCTTGACGATCGACGTCTTAGAAATGCATAATGAATAATGATGTTTCCAGATACATACTAACTGAAAAAGGTGTCACTGGACAAAACAGAAAATTGAAAATTAAGGCAAAAACTGCAAGTGAAAAACATTAGACATTGCTTTGTCATGTTCCACCATTTGTGATACATAGTCATGTGTTTAATGTTGCCTTTCTTCTCGTTTCATTTACAATCACGGTTCAAATTAGGAAGAAATTAATTGTAATTGTAATGTGTCGATCCTATACAATTACCAAAACAAGGAAATTTTCAATCAATTTCAACTGTAATTGATAACTGGTGTCAAACGATAAATCAACGACTGAATGGAAAGAACCGTTACCAAACAAATAATGAACCATCAGTCGCTGTGTAAATAAAGAACTCGTGATATTGGTATCGGTTGCAAAAGAAACCCATTGTTCCTCGTATCAGCTGGAAAAACAACGTAATTCCTTCCGAGTCTGAGACTATCGACAACCAATCATCATTATGTTTTCGATTTTGCAATCATTGGTTGGAGGCTTATATCGTATATTTTAGTCATAGATAGATGTTTCACGATCGATCTATCGATTGATTTTTAACTATTCCGTATTGCTACGTTTGTGCTGGTTTTGACCATTAACTATTCGAACTCCCGTTTGACGAAGTTAAGGTCAGTCATGTTAGTTGTTAAAGTGACTAAAATCATTTTAAGATCAGCCTAGAATAATCCAAGCCTGAAGTGGAAGAACGATAGAACCAATCGTTCGAAGCAAGAACGATGATCTTGTACCATGTGGACGAATTTTTAAACAGTCGAAATGTTACAGTAAAAATCTTAATATATTTGATCTAAAAACTACGTACTCACTCATCATGAAATATCCGGAACTAAATAAAAGTTGTTATGATTTTGAAGGGAAGTTAGCTCGAGCTTGTATCATAGACTCACTAAAAAAGGATTTCTCAAAATTCAATTCCGAATTGGTAGAAACAGCCCCTAAACTTTCCTTTTTTCTACAACAGTAACGTTGGTATTAATTTAAATTATTAATTAATTCAAACAGCTGGTACAAAAAACATAAACATTACGCAAAAGCTTTGCTATTATTTGGTTTTATTTGTAAAATGTTCAAGGTCATTTATATTTTAACTCTCACACGATTACACTACTTTGCATTTCCATAAAGTAGATTAGGGTTTGCAAGACTATTCGACGTTATCTAGGAGAACGGCAACTGGCTGAGCTTTTACATTGATTGTTGTGATGGTTTAGAGAGAACCACAGAGGGAAGGGTAAGCAAGCGTAGAGAACCACCCCATAGCGCACCCACCAATACACAAACAAGGGTAATGGCTGTACTCGATGCTTTTACTTACATTTGTAAAACTACAAATGGTAAGTAATAATACCAAGATTGTATGTGTAAAGAGTAACGGTCATGCACACACAATGCCAAATAATTACCAGTTAAAGAAAATGCAGTCTTTCCATGTGACCAAGCTGATTCATCTCTGGCGGTAACAACAACTTAGCCACTAATGTGATTATCAGCCTATTGATGATGTTTACTGAGAAGTCAGCTAATTACAACACCATTGTTGGCTTTAAATGCGTATAATTGACTCACCCGCCCACCCATACACGTACTAGTTATTGGCCTACTATAGTTATAGGGCCTACTCGTGCAGTGGAGTGACCCTCCTACCCACCCATACACAAACAGGGGTAATGGCTGTACCACCTACCTATACTCGTACAGTGGAGTGACCCTCCCACCCACCCATACACAAACAGGAGTAATGGCCCTCCAAGATAAGACATTGTCAATTGTTTCACTTAATTATGGTTGACTTAACTTCGGCAATCACAGATATAAGCGCTTATACCATATTATACTCCTTTATTCAGTATTCTACAATTGTATCTGATATTTTTACGGACACTGCAGAATGGTAGTAGGAAAATAACAAAGATAACTAGTCAAAACACGTCCTTGTTATATATCACAATTGCTCTTCATTGTTATATCCATTAGATTCTCGCGGAGACATTGGCCAGGACATTTGTCGCAGGTCTGGCTCGATGTCACAGACCGTAGTTCCTGTGTTGGTCCCCAGTGTCTTTCATAGGCCATTGTGGGGCTTGGGCATGGTCAAAAGGGTAACCCTCATAATAATATAACTGTGGAGTATTGCTTCAGTGGGCATTGTGAATAAATGAATGAGTGAATAAATGTCTTTATTTAAAGGTGGAGTTAGTACTGTACTATTATAACGTTAAAGTGGAGGTCCTCTCTTCCACTCAACCTTGTGTGGCTGAGACAAGAGGGCAACTCTCATAATAACACAGTATAACTTGGGAGGGGTACTCTAGTGACGTAACAAAGGAATTGCCTACGTCACGCTTTAAAAGTCTGCCCCTTCTCTCACATATTGACGTGTTCCCTCTCTCGATTGAAGTATGTTTTAGCCACACTCATGTACTAGTATTGATCCATTTAGTCTATCGGCTATTATTGTGAGCCACGACTGTAGTATGAGAACGATTGAGTCTATGTATTAAAACATCTCTGTGTTAGTGGTTGGCTCAATAAGAAAGCTACTAAAGTATATAAGGAATATTGTGAATACAGATAATTCGGATTACTCGTAACTAGTCCCGCAATCTTTGTGTGATAAAACTTCGATTGCGAATTGATAAGACTTCGCTAGCCAATATGACAAAAGATTGACTGCGAGTGTAACACTTTAATTTCAATTATGACAAGATTATACTAGCCAATTTCACAAAACTTCGCTAGCTAATTTAACAATTTTCCGATAGCGAGTTTGACAAGACCTCACTATTCAATATGACCAAACTTCGATTGATAGTATGACAAAACTAAGATTGTGAGTAAGACAAGACTTTGATAGTGAGTATGACAATACATTGATTGTGAGCGTGACAAGACTTGGATTTCGAGTATAACAATTCCTCAATTACGAGTATGTCTATTCTTAAATTACCAGTGTTAAAAATCTTTAATTTTGAGATGATAAGACCTCGATTTTGAGTATAGCTTGACTTTAATTATTATGAGCATGACAAGACTTCGATTGTGAGTGTGGTAAGACTTCGATTGTGAGTGTGGTAAGACTTCGATTGTGAGTGTAACAAGACTTCGATTGTGAGTGTGGTAAGACTTCGATTGTGAGTGTGGTAAGACTTCGATTGTGAGTGTGACAAGACTTCGATTGTGAGTGTGGTAAGACTTCGATTGTGAGTGTGACAAGACTTCGATTGTGAGTGTGAAAAGACTTCGATTGTGAGTGTGGTAAGACTTCGATTGTGAGTGTGACAAGACTTCGATTGTGAGTGTGACAAGACTTCGATTGTGAGTGTGGTAAGAGTTCGATTGTGAGTGTGGTAAGACTTCGATTGTGAGTGTGACAAGACTTCGATTGTGAGTGTGACAAGACTTTGATTGCGAGTAAGACAAGACTTAGATTGTGAATAAGACAAGACTTCGGTCGTGAGTAAGACAAGACTTCGATTGTGAGTAAGACAATACTTCGATTGTGAGTAAGACAAGACTTCGATTGTGAGTAAGACAAGACTTCGATTGTGAGTAAGACAAGATTTCGGTCGTGAGTAAGAGAGACTTCGATTGTGAGTAAGACAAGACTTCGATTGTGAGTAAGACAAGACTTCGATTGTGAGTAAGACAAGACTTCGTTTGTGAGTAAGACAAGACTGGTCGTGAGTATGAGCAACGGACGACTTCTTTGTAAGTTTCACACACTGGCACAGCCCCTCGGTAATCCAATGGAAAACGTCGCTACTTAGCGATGCTAAGAGAAGCCCTTTGAAGTTGTCTGGGGTCTGAATGTCTTATACTTTCACTTACGGGCCTTGCTTTACTTGTGGTTAGGGGAAGGAGACACTTGTTCGTTCAGGATGTCTAAAGGTTTAAAATAAAATATATTCATAGCACGACACAATTGTATGAAGAGTGCTACGTTGTTAATGTTGAAAGGACATCTGTTGTGTATGACATCACTTTTTATAATGAATTTAATGGAGAGTTTGTCTTATTTATTTGGTGGCCCAATCTTCTTTTAAGAAATTTCTATCTCTTACAAGTTCAGTTCGGATTTCGAAACTTCGTTAGTATTTAGCCGCATACATGTGTCTGCTTGCATGAATTTTAGGCATTTTAAAAATATATAACCATTCGGATGCAGTGAGTTCTTCTTGTTAGACCGTATTATTGCTGTGATTATTGACTTTAATATTTTGTTCCATGTTAATTTGCTATCCTACGTGACAGTGGAATAATTTTAGTATGTTACAAAATGAGCACAAAGTAACATTTACTTAATTTCCTAGAGACCTTATGTATATCGCCTTATTTTCTATCTTAAAAAAAAAAAAAAAAAAAAAAAAAAAAAATAGTTTAATGGAAAAAATCAAATCAAAAAAAGTTAAACCTCTAAGTAATGTGTCGTGTTTACAGTGCTTCCCCATTACACACAGCTAAACAATGCAAAGCTAGTGCATATATTAAGTGATTAAATAAGAAATATATTTTACTATAAATATGTTTATACTAGTTATAAAAAATTTGTTTATATTTATAATATATACCCCACCCGTCCGCCCATACACGAGCATTGGTATTGACCCACCCGTCCACCCATACACGAGCAGTGAGTGGTATTGACACACCCGTCCGCCCATACACGATCAGTGGTATTGACCTACCCGCCCATCCATACACGAGCAGTGGTATTGACCCACCCGCCCACCCATACACTTACAGTGGTATTGACCCATCCGACCACCCATACACGTAGAATGTATTGACCCACCCGCCCACCCATACACTTACAGTGGTATTGACCCACCCGCCCTCCCGTATACGTAGAGTGGTATTGTCCCACCCAGCCTTCCATACACGTACAGTGGTACTGACCCACCCACCCTCCCATACACGTACAGTGGTATTGATCCACCCACCCTCCCATACACGTACAGTGGTATTGACCCTGACAAAAAATACACATTATTTTGATTGTTATTGGTGCGCAATATTGGTGCACCGGTGGAATTGACGTATCAGGGAATTGAATGCTGTTCATTCATTGTACATAAGCCCTACCCCAAATGGTAGGAAAATCGTTTCCTCTTTCTACAGTGAAAGCAGTACACATAGATTGGCTGTGTGAGGGGTGGCCCTTCTTGTCACCATGAGTAGCACCGAGAGCTTTTCACAGAGACTGAATGTGTGAGGAGTGGCAGTGAGTATCACCAAGAGCCGTTCACAGGGAATGGATGGGTAAAGAGTGACTTTGGGTGTTGCCGAGATTGATTAACAATCACTGGCTGTGTAAAGAGTGACTGTGAGTGTCGCTAAGGGCCGTTCACAGTCGTGATTGTGTGAGGAGTAGCCGTCAGTATCTCCCAGAGCCGTTCACTGTTCTGGCTGTGCGAGGAGTAGTAGTGAGGGTCTCTCAGAGCAGTTCATTGTCCTGGCTGTGCGAAGAGTAGTTGTGAGTGTCTCCCATAGCCGTTTTCAGTCCTGGTTGTACGAGGAATGCCCTTGAGTGTCTCCCAGAGCCGTTCACAGTCCAGGATGGACGAGGAGTGGTCTTGAGTGTCTTCTAGAGCCGTTCACTGTACGAGGAGTGCCCTTGACTGTCTCCCAGAGCCGTTTACAGTCCTGGATGGACGAGGAGTAGTCTTCAATGTCTCCCAGAGCCGTTCATAGTCCTGGCTGTACGAGGAGTGGCTGGGAGAGTCTCTCAGAGCCGTTCACTCGCCTGGTCGTGCACGGAGTAGTTGTGATTGTCTCCCAGAGCCGTTCTTAGTCCTGACTGATGAGTGGCCGGGAGTGTCTCCCAGAGCCGTCCACAGTCCTGGCTGTTCCAGGAGTGGCCGTGAGTGTTTCCTAGAGCCGTTCATAGTCCTGGCTGTACGAGGAGTTCCCTTGAGTGTCTCCCAGAGCCGTTCTTAGTCCTGATTGTACGAGGAGTGGCTGGGAGTGTCTCCCAGAGCCGTTTTCAGTCCTGGCTGTTCGAGGAGTGCCCTTGAGTGTCTCCTAGAGCCGTTCACTGTCCTGGCCGTGCGCGGGGTGGCCGTGAGTGTCGCTGAGAGGGGAGCGCAGCTCTGTTGTTTTGTGTTTGTGTCAGTCGGCAGTCCCGCGGACTCGCGTCCGTCACGAAGTGCGCGAGAGTGTAAACAGTGTCTGTGGATACATCTTCTTTGTTGTAACGTATGTATTGATTATTTGATTTTATTGTTTTTCTCGTTGTTTTATTGAAACTTGGCACTTTATATGTTAAATTTATTTCTTTTCTTCGTGTTTTTTCGCCAGTTATAGTTTCCTATGATTGTTTTTGTTTTCATCACAAGTTGATACTTAATGTGCATAGGCTATTGTTTGGAAATAGAATTAGCTTCATTATGTAGATTTTCTTCTATAAATACCATACTGACTGACCAGCTTTCAAATGTTACAATCTATATTACTATTAACATTGGTAATTTAAAATACTACTTTAAAAGGAACGCGTTATGAAACAGTACGTTGGTTGTTCTTTTCCTTAAAAAAGATAATTATATTTATTTATAAAACGGGATTCTATAATTATATAAAACATTTATATCTAACGAAAATTTTTAGATATAACTTTATTTCTGTTGTTTTTATCAAAATACCAATGTTTTTCTAACTTATCGGGGGCAGGGGGTATGAAAATATTAACTTATAATAAATGATTATTGAACTCTTTGTTAAGTTTTGCTTAAACTTAAGATATCTTTAATTGAGTAGTTAAAGTCCGAGAATGGTTTTAGTCCTCTATAAAATAGTATACTTTGTCCTCTTATAGTAATCTTAAATATGTTATTGAATGAGCCACATGTAGTTAAATGCTAAACTCAGAGGAATTTAGATTAGTTTGTGAGGAGTATTTCGTTTAGTCTACACTAATTGAGTGAGACACAAATACTTGTATGATATTGTTAGGAATGTTGATATAGGGCTGTGAATTGTATTCTTACATGAAATGTGTGAGCCACCAGTAGCTGTATGATATTTTTAGGGTTGTTCAAATAGAGCCGTGAATTTTACTCTTACAAGGTATGTGTGATCCTTCAATAGGGGTATGTTATTGTTAGGGATGTTGATATAGAGTCGTGAATTGTATTCTTACATGGAATGTGTGATCCTTCAATAGGGGTATGTTATTGTTTGGGATGTTGATAAAGAGTCGTGAATTGTATTATTACATGGAATGTGTGAGCCTATTAATTGGGGTATGTTATTGTTAGGGATGTTGATATAGAGTCGTGAATTGTATTCTTACAGGGAATGTGTGAGTCCATCAATTGGGGTATGTTATTGTTAGAGATGTTGATATAGAGTCGTGAATTGTATTTTAACAGGGAATGTGTGATCCTTCAATAGGGGTATGTTATTGTTAGGGATGTTGGATATAGAGTCGTGAATTGTATTCTTACAGGGAATGTGTGAGCCTATTATTTGGGGTATGTTATTGTTAGGGATGTTGATATAGAGTCGTGAATTGTATTCTTACATGGAATGTGTGAGCCCATCAATTAGGGTATGTTATTGTTAGGGATGTTGATATAGAGTCGTGAATTTTATTCTTACAGGTAATGTGTGAGTCCATCAATTGGGGTATGTTATTGTTAGGGATGTTGTTATAGAGTATTGAATTGTATTCTTACATGGAATGTGTGATCCTTCAATAGGGGTATGTTATTGTTAGGGATGTTGATATAGAGTCGTGAATTGTATTCTTACATGGAATGTGTGAGCCTATTAATTGGGGTATGTTATTGTTAGGGATGTTGATATAGAGTCGTGAATTGTATTCTTACAGGGAATGTGTGAGCCCATCAATTGGGGTATGTTATTGTTAGGGATGTTGATATAGAGTCGTGAATTGTATTATTAAAGGGAATGTGTGAGTCCATCAATTGGGGTATGTTATTGTTAGGGATGTTGATATAGAGTCGTGAATTGTATTCTTACAGGGAATGTGTGAGCCCATCAATTGGGGTATGTTATTGTTAGGGATGTTGATATAGAGTCGTGAATTGTATTCTTACAGGGAATGTGTGACCCCACCAATTGGGGTATGTTATTGTTAGGGATGTTGATATAGATTCGTGAATTGTAATCTTACAGGGAATGTGTGAGCCACTAGTACTTGTATGATATTGTTAGGGATGTCAATATAGAGTCGTGAATTGTATTGTTACAGGGAATGTGTAAGCCCATCAATTAGGGTATGTTATTGTTAGGGATGTTGATAAAGAGTCGTGAATTATTGTAATCTTACAGGGAATGTGTGAGCCACCAGTACTTGTATGATATTGTTAGGAATGTTGATATAGGGCTGTGAATTGTATGTTTAGAGGGAATGTGTGAGCCCACCAATAGGGGTATGTTATTGTTAGGGATATTGATATAGAGTCGTGAATTGTATTCTTACAGGGAATGTGTGAGTCCATCAATTGGGGTATGTTATTGTTAGGGATGTTAATATAGAGTCGTGAATTGTATTCTTACAGGGAATGTGTGAGCCCATCAATTGGGGTATGTTATTGTTAGGGATGTTGATATAGATTCGTGAATTGTAATCTTACAGGGAATGTGTGAGCCACTAGTACTTGTATGATATTGTTAGGGATGTCAATATAGAGTCGTGAATTGTATTGTTACAGGGAATGTGTGAGCCCATCAATTAGGGTATGTTATTGTTAGGGATGTTGATAAAGAGTCGTGAATTATTGTAATCTTACAGGGAATGTGTGAGCCACCAATAGGGGTATGTTATTGTTAGGGATGTTGATATAGAGTCGTGAATTGTATTCTTACAGGTATTGTGTGAGCCCACCAATAGGGGTATGTTATTGTTAGGGATGTTGATATAGAGTCGTGAATTGTATTCTTACAGGGAATGTGTGAGCCCATCAATTGGGGTATGTTATTGTTAGGGATGTTGATATAGAGTCGTGAATTGTATTCTTATAGGGAATGTGTGAGCCACCAGTACTATATGTTATTGTTAGGGATGTTGATATAGATTCGTGAATTGTATTCTTACAGGGAATGTGTGAGCCACCAGTACTTGTATGATATTGTTAGGGATGTTGATATAGAGTCGTGAATTGTATTCTTACAGGGAATGTGTGAGCCCATCAATTGGGGTATGTTATTGTTAGGGATATTGATATAGAGTCGTGAATTGTACTCTTACAGGGAATGTGTGAGCCCACCAGTAGTGTATGTTATTTTTAGGGATGTTCATATAGGGTCGTGAATTGTACACTTACAGGGAATGTGTGACCCCAAAGTTCTTTTTTAATTTGCGTAGTAAATCAATAAATTATGTTTAATATTTTAAAATGAAATGATGGTGGTATATAAAATTAAACAGTGTTGCCTCACGCATCAAACTTCAAATTCTCTCCTGGGTAAACTTGTGAAGATTTGGTTACTCTAGTAGGCCTACATATCAGTAACGTTTCCTCACTATATTATATTACAAAATTAATGGATCAAGATATTTATTTATTTTAAAACAATACATTGCGTTGCCTTAATTTATGCACTTTACCATCATGACATAGTCATTCAGGATTTTCAAAGGAAAAGCGACTAACTGTCTTTCGCTTATTGGGACAAAATATACTAGCCCTCGTAGAGTAATATTTTTACTTTAAAAAATCCAAAAACTGTTGCAAACACATTGTTCAACCATAATTTCAAGTTTTGCTTTTACAGTTCGTCTGGTTTAGTAACTGACGGGGAGGAACCTTGGTGTGGTAGAGCAATCACCTGAGAATACCAGGTTGACACTACCACTTGTGTTGAATGACTGGTGTCAGTAAACAGTTGCCCAAGTGACGGACAGTTTCGACCCAATTGGTTCGTCCTTAATATACGTCCGGAACTTCAATGCTCCGGAAACATAACTTCATTGTCAAAATACTCTCGACAATTGCGCCATTTCCTGGAGTAGTAATGTTTTCTGGATGTCCATAATGGAAACGTCGCGTTTACCAGTATTAGCAAATATATCGTTACGTGAGTGTAACAGCTGTACATTAATCACTGCATGCGATATGTTTGTTTTAGAGTAAATAAACGTACACAATTATTGTTACAGAAATACCAATTTTCTGCTACTGAAGTCGAGTATTTCGTGGTAAAATTAGAATATTTATTTGTTTTTATCATTTAATCAGTAGTATATTCTTAAAGTTACTTTAGTAGTATAATTCCTAACTGGAATTCATAATTCATCAACAGCACTATGTTTTTTCATCCCTTCACAGCTGTCATCTCATTACAACCCTCCCGCACCCCTCTTCCTCTCAAAAAGTACTTTCATGTCGTACAGCCACCCTTTGTTTTTAATATAAGGGCTTTCAGTGGCTTTCATCTACTAACCATCATTTAAACACTTTCGAAATGTTTTGGATTAAGTCTTTCTGTACAAAATAAAACACCTTAAAGAATAATTATACAAAATAGGCTGTTTTCTTTTTACTTACATTATAAGTTAACCTGTTTGTAAAAATTATTTATAGTTGTTCCATATTGAATGTGAGAGTGCAATTGATTAGGTAGAACCAACCTGATTCCTAGAGCAAAAGAATCTCTCTAATTGTTGTTTGGCGAGAGTTGAGAGTGAATCTCCGCCTAGACTGTCAGTGTCGCAAAGGCGCTGGCCAATAAAAGGAGGGTGTCCACGTGAACTCTTGATTTACAACAATACTGATTCATTGGCATCCTCAGTCGGCAGTCAGTCAGTCAGGCTCAGACAGAAAGGATAGTTCATCAATACAACAACGTGTGAACGCCTATGAATCGGCCTAGCACCTACGTCACATAGCAGTGAGTGGAGCATCACTCTCAACTCTAACTAAATAGAATATAGTGTAGAGATTTGTGTCTGATAAAACTGAATTGTCCAACTGATATGGAAATAAAATCAATGTCACTCCTTCGCAATCACGATAATATCGAACGTCACTTTTTTTTAAAAGGAACGGCAGATTATTGTTTTAACCTGGCATGATTCACACTCTTCACCGACTGAAGCACGAAGAACTAACTATTCATTAAAAGGGGTAGGAGGTGAAAGGGAGTAACCTATAAAGGTCATGTTCTAATGAACTAAAACACAGTCTAAATCTGTGTGGATGTAGTAGATGTAGGGTGGAGAGGAGTGAAGAGACAGACACTTGAGTGATGATCCTGTTGACGTTTGATGACGTGGTTATAGTTTAGAAGGGAGGAGACAGATCTTTTAGTGTCCTGTTCATGTGCAGTCCAATTCTTCTAGGGTGAAGGAAGGGGATATGTTTCTTAGTGTCCCGTTGATGAGTGAAAACGTGATCCAACTATCAGGGGGGGGGGGGAAGAAGACATAGTGTCCTGTTGATCTGCGAAAACCCAATTCTTCCAGAGTGGATGGGATGGGACATATGTATCAATGATCTGTTGCTTTTTAGGATGTTGTCTTATTCTGAATGGATCTCGCATTTGGGAATAAAAAGGGAGCAGATCTCTTGGTGTCCTGTTGATTTGCAGACTTGTCCAATTATGAATGGAACTCAGTCGAATTAATTAAGCACACTTAGTTTAAAATTGATTGTGTGTAAACCGTTGTAACCATTATGACATCCAGTTTTAAGTACAGAAGAGTCGGCTGAATGTAATTCTATCAGCCAGATCGTACTAGAAGGCTTGCTTTTATTCTCACTATCACTTTCCATCGCTGTCTGTCCCGAGCTGTTGTATAAGTAAGAAGGGTCAGCGGCTTTCTGGGCCGTTCTCCTCTGGTGAACTGACCTCACCAATCTTGCTACCTCATCTTGACTGATTATAACCACGACTGACCGAATAACTAGAGGGTCGATCCAGATATCATTTATGGTTACACGCATGCGTATCCTTGATGATCCTTATGGTTATCACATTATTTTTAATTGGATACTTTATCAGAAGGATCAAACAAAATATTGATCGTGGACCACGAGGAGATTGAATTCCGGGGATCGTCAGTTTTTAGAGTGATGAGATCCGAGGGTGAACAGTTCCACCTAACCGTGTCTTCAAGCTGGAAGTTTGTACGGTAGGATTCCTTTGTCGATTTTAACCTCGCACCATACATTGGATGGTTGGGAGGATATCTCGAATCACGTGCCTGAGTGTAGGGTGACTGGAGTGGCCCCCCTAGTCATGTGGGATAATACTTAAATGTCTAAGTTTACATTGTTTATTACGCCACTCTTAGGCTGACTAATGATGTTTTGAATCCACAGGTATAGTGAGATCATCTAGCTAAATATTTATCCTTAACACCTACATGACACCCATGTAGGCTACTTTATTTTGATAGTCAGTGTCTTACGAATTAAAAATCAAAGAAATGCCTGACAGAGATCACAGAGATACAAAATAACAGACGTTGCATTCTTATGGTCACAGCAAATGCATCATTGAGAATGAAATATATAACCATGAGAGACTGTGGTAATGAGTTCTAAGAGAGGCGTCTGACAACGGTGCTGCTAGCACTTCCATCTCACCGGCGAACTGAAGAACTAACTATTCGACACCCATTCAGCGCACTATTGGATGCGACATTTGTTTCTTCCTTCTTTGTGTCATATTTATGTTTTCTTTCATTTATCGTTTAAACAAATCATTAAATTAATTATAATGTTAGTTTTCTCGAAAAAAAGGAAACTTCAAATGCTGTTTCTACTTATTAGGAATGGAATTTCGAGATAAATTATAGAAATGACGAGATAGTGATGGAAGTTTTCAATTTATTGTGAGCCATCAAATTTTTATTTATATTATAAATGAATTTTTGTCATGGTTTGATGGGTGATGTTTGTATTAAAGCTTAAAATGTGACCACTGGTATGAGTCCAAGCATTTTGTAATTTGATGGGATGTCACACAACTCAATAATTGGACTAAATTACTTAAATTGTTTTTAAGGGTAGATGAAATAAGGATTTTCTTAAAGTGTTTTTTTAAAAAACCTTTATGTTCTGATTTTATATTTCTTTGTTATAACGTATTTACTATTTCGTTTACGTAATGCCAGTTTTCTCGCGGTATTATGTGAGGGGTATGGTGTACGACAACAGCTGTTCTCCCCGGCCACGGACACTTCACGCTTCGCATTTACCCACTTTCTAATCACAAAAAAACAAGACGAAAAGCGTGCAGCCCGGTGTAGCATGGTCCGCATTTCCGCACTGAGTAACTGTGCGTACCTGAATAGACGTACTCCAGTCAGCCGTTACTACTCAGTGCCTCTGAAATGAACAGGAACATCGTTATTGTAGACGTACCACTCTATTTCTTTGACTGTAAAACAGAAACCACAGCCTTAATTTGGAAGACCTAGAGATCATTTAGGTATTATCATGCTCTAGTATAGTTTTGCATGGCGAAGAAAAATTCTCTAAAAATTATAAGACATAGCTACAACACGGAGAAGATAAAGATTTGCGAAGAAGAGCAGTAAAGAACGTGAAGGAGATACACCAGGTTGATAGGAAGAACACTCAATAATCTAGAAGATGTTATCAGTTACAAGCAAAAGCTCTAAAAAATGAGAAGAACATTATTAAGTAGGAAGATATCTAAAGAATATGAGATGCATTAAAAATTGTGAAGGTGTGCTCTAAAGATCATGGGAGACATAAGAAATCAGTAGGAAGACAAGAATTAGAGAGCCAGTAAATATTGTGAAGGATACCTCTAAAGAGCATTGGAGACATCAGTAAGTAGTAGAAAGATCTTACAAAAAAGAGGAGAAGAGTATCGATTGCAAGGAAGAGCTCCCAAAATCAATTAACAAAGAACTAGTTGTAAAGAACATGGACGGCATTATCAATTATCAATAACCTTTATGAACGTGTATTATTAAAACTTTTAAGTTACTTTTTTAATAACGAGGGGATTTGCAATTATAAAATATTATTAATTAAGTGGAAGAAAATCAAATTAATGTTTAGAAACTAATTTAATAATAGTTTTCCGAACAATTTGATAAAATTTTTGTAATGATTGAAATAACGGGGTGCAGGAGTCACTGAATTGCTCAGTCAGTTGAAGAAAAATATCACTTCAGTATTCTTAAGTCTTAAAGCTCTCTGAAAGGACAACACTTAAGCGTTCCTCTTAAGGAGCACTTTGAATATGCCTCCTTTCTTACCTTAAAAACTTTGTTATACTCTGGGTTTTAGTTGCCAGTAAACTTACAACAATGTATGCTTACAAAGTTTGAAGACGAATTGTAAGATAAACAATTCAAGGACACTTGTTTACGGAGTGAGTTGTTCTAAAAGAATGTCGTGTTTTTCTTCTTTTTCACAAAATGAACTTGAGTGTTCATTTCTTGAATTTATCATACTCAAATGTTACAATGGCATCTTCATTTGTTCGAAGTAATAGATGTTCAGGGACTTGTTTTAAAAAAGTACCACTTTTAGAAAAGTTAACAGAAACGGGACACTTAAAGTTTTAATCGGCATATTACGTGTTGGTAGAAATGCAATAAATACATGTGACAGTTTCGCAGCAAAAATGTTTTTGCAATATAAGTACAAAATGTACAAATTTAATGTTGATAGATTTCAGTAAACCACGTTTACCTTCCTCACAGGGGATCTACAAAGAAAAGTGATTTTTTTTTGTTCCAAAATTGTGTGTCTTGTGTGACGTTCACTTGTATTGTAGGTTACTCCTGGAGACGATTATAACCAATATATTACATAATATATTTGGCAATGTAGAAAACATACTCAATTTTAGCGTCAGTAATCGATTTTGCTTTGTCAATTGCTTATGTTAATTTTTCAGATATTTATAAGATTAGCTAATTTATCAAAAACTTGTATTGTTATTGTTAGTAGGAGAAGACAGTGATATAACCTTAGTTTGTTTAGTAAATAGTTAGTTGTTTTCCACTACTAGTGGCTGATAACAGTGATAAAGAGAGTTGTTTGAGTTCAGGCTTTGCGATAAAGCACAATCTATTTTCTGTGCACGTGTGATATGATTGTATGCGAATGTGTAACAGCTACTAGACTGCGCATAGAAAATAAAGCTGTCTACAAACAATTCTGTCAACGACAATTACGAATTAATTCTGTCAACCAAACAATTCTAGAAGTGGTTTACGTGTTGTACTGCGTGATACACCAGTTTAATTTGCTACAATCAGCTGTTTCAGAATCTGAAACAATGGTAATTGATTGGTACGTTGTTCTGTATTAAAAACAAAAATACTATTATTATGTAGTACTAGGGGACACCACTGCACGCTTCGCGTGTCTACCCCGACTCTCGCTGCGCTCGAAACACCTCAGCCTTCGGCCTCGGCATGCGATTTTTGACTGAAAATAATATTAGACTAACTGTATAACGTAAAATCACAATATTAAATGTATTTACAGTATTTCACTTACAATACATGCGTTGCTACCTATTTATTAGTGTAAATACCCAATGGTATTAATTACACTAAACATTTGTTTTTGTTTAACAGCTGAAGATTAAACTTTTAATGCATCAATAGTAAAATGTCAAAAATACAAAATAAAAATGTTTATTTATTTACAAGACAGCTGTCATTAATTTACTAAAGTCAACCCAGTGTTATTCTTATTTCAAAAAAGAAATTTTGAGGGGCTGTGTGTACCCATATACCCACCGATACCAATGTACGTGTATGGGTGGGAGGGCGGTTGGTCCAATACTATTGTACGGTAATATACAATATGGTAAATATGCATATGGTATATATACAATATGCACATCTTCACATGAGGTTTCAGATTTAATTTCTTAGTTACATATACTTTTGAGTACAGTAGAGTCGTCAAAATTTCGAAAAAATCCCTCCTTAGTGCACCTCTAAGGCATAAGATAAACATATGTACTAAATTTCATGTCTCTATCTTATATGGTTTTTGCTGGGCGATGTTGAATCAGTCAGTGGGTCAGTCAGGACTTGTCTTTCTATACATTTAGAAGTTTCAATCATTAATTATCCTTAGTGAAATCAGGCGTCAACGAACCGGCAGGGAGATGGATTCCTTCAATGACTGAAAGTAAGAGTCAGTAATAGCCGCCTTCTACCGGTCAGCTCTGATCATAGCTGGTGTTAACTTTGTTATTGGCACCATCTCTTACATGACTACTCACCGGTCAGCTCTGATCATAGCTGGTCTTAACTATGTTATTGGCACTATCTCTTACATGACTACTCACCGGTCAGCTCTGATCATAGCTGGTGTTAACTATGTTATTGGCACTATCTCTTACATGACTACTCACCGGTCAGCTCTGATCATAGCTGGTGTTAACTATGTTATTGGCACTATCTCTTACATGACTACTCACCGGTCAGCTCTGATCATAGCTGGTGTTAACTATGTTATTGGCACTATCTCTTACATGACTACTCACCGGTCAGCTCTGATCATAGCTGGTGTTAACTATGTTATTGGCACTATCTCTTACATGACTACTCACCGGTCAGCTCTGATCATAGCTGGTGTTAACTATGTTATTGGCACTATCTCTTACATGACTACTCACCGGTCAGCTCTGATCATAGCTGGTGTTAACTATGTTATTGGCACTATCTCTTACATGACTACTCACCGGTCAGCTCTGATCATAGCTGGTGTTAACTATGTTATTGGCACTATCTCTTTTACGACTACTCACTAACCAATGTTATATATTTATTTCACACTCTTAAAATAAAATATTCACCTACTAACTGTTTCCATTATTTCATTCCATACAGAAATGAACAAAGAGGAAATACAGTTTATTAGTTTTCCATGATCGTAAAAATAACAAATATCAACACAAAATGAGACATTTGTCTGTACAAAGCTTAGACTAGTGTGCATTTGCAATGTAGGCCTATTTATGTTTAGCACAAATTGATTGTTTATTAAAAATATTGTATTCTTTGTTTTAGGCAAGATATGTTAAAAGCATATGGTAAACATAAAAGATTTTCTCATCTAGGCCTACTATTTTACTGTCAAAATACTTTTACGTTTTAAAATAAAAATAATACGGTACTCAATTCTTTCATTAAAAAAAATTGCCCCAATTTCTAATGAAAATAAATAGTATGTTAAAGTTTAGTCAAGAATGTAAAAATAATTTAAAGTTTTAAAGCATACAAAATAATTAATTCACATATAAAATTCAATTATATCAAACGCACTGTTGTATTCCTTTACAAAAGTCCTTTACGGAATTCAGACGCTGTTTTGCAGTTTAAACGTTTTCGACATTTAAAATATGTTCCCCATTACATTATTCTTTCAAACTTGGTAATAGTTCATTTTTAAAGCCAAACCAAGTTTACGTCTAATTATGTTAAATGATAAGAGTTTGAAATATAGATATTAAACGTTAATTTGATTTTATTATTAAGTTTTTGAGCGATAAATGAGGTCCAATATCTGAAAAGTCTCTGTCTTTGTCCCGAGAAAAGCAGGTATGTTGAGTAAATTATTCAATCTACTTTTCAGTTGTCCACCCTCACAGTCACGCACCACGTTTGTCACGTGCCCGTAACCTTGGTTAATTTAGTAAACTTTGTAATTTAGTTAATTTTTTTGTAATTTTTGGTAAAAAAGTAACCCTTGATTATTTAGTAAACTCGAAGACCCGCAACTTGTCGAACTCGATCAACTTGTTCAACGTTTTTAACCTTATCTTTCGGTTTTGAAGATAGATAAAGCAAGCTTTTCATATCAAAGTTAGGCCTACACGCATTTTGACCTAAAAATGCCATTTTGGTCAAAATAAAAGTAACTTTTTTTCATTTTTTAAGGTCTAATTATGTTTGTGCTGAACTTCAAGTTTCCAGGTCATCAGGAGATTACGGTTTTTGACCAGCTTTTATACTACCCTATTATGTCTCGCGAACTATCTCTTAGAAGCCCTTCACGTCTCGCAAAATGTGTCAATTTATATTCGTGCGAATTCTATTTGTACGGAAGAACCTTCGCCTTTATTTAGTAGCTATCAGCCTCCACAACAACATTCGAGGTCCGACAAACAGAACTGGTTTTGTTGGAAAACGTGCTCTTTTATAAGTTGGCAGATTTTCAGCTCGCTGCCTGACTACGGGACAGAGTCTGGCAGATTTGGGAAAAAAAGGTAGAAGGACTATTGGTTGGGACATTGATCGAACTACACTAGGCCCTAGCAAAAGATTTGTTTCTACGTTCAGTGTTCCACATTATGGTTGGTGTTTTTGACCAGGGATATGTTGTTCGTTCGGCTCCGATTATGTGCAATAAGCACGTAAAATGTTTTTAAAGAATTTATCAAGCCTTGTGTAAGGCGACGGTTGAAGGTAGATATTTTCTGATTCATAAATGTGTTTCTCACAATATGAACAAATTTTTAATCTCTAGCTAATTTTGTTTAATTTTATGCAATATTGTGTAGCCTACTATCAATGATAGATTTTTTATTCGTCGTTGATAAAGCTAATTCTAATATGAACATTTTTACTGTCTCCTATTAGCGTTAGCATAAAGAAAGTATTGTTATCGTCCAAATAAACTATTTTTTACAAGTTAGTCTAAAAGTCCATTCTATGGTCCCCTGAACCCAAAAATATGTTTTTTTTTAGAATAATTTTGGATGTCTGTCCGTATGTGCGTCTTTCTGTATGTATGTGCACTTCGCTGGAGACCAAATTGATCGAATTTTTGTGAAATTTGGTATGAAGGTGTATTTAGCCAATATCTCCAGACCGTTTTTTCACCTTTTTTTATTTTAGTTTTTTTTTTTTTATTTTTATGGGCAAGTAACATACAAAAATGGAATTTTCTCAAAAACAGCTCAAACGATTTTGATAAAATTTTCAGGAAAGATGTGAATTACAATTTAAAATATTGTAGTAAAAACCACATGTCTCTAACTTGACTAGTTTTTGAGATATGGCAAAAAACATATTTGGGAATCAAACTGGTAATTTTCAAAGTTTTTATTTTTTAGAGTTTAATATGGGGGAGAGTTTGTGCCAATTCTTTGGAACCGTTTATTGAATTAGAAACTAAAATCATCATAAGTTTTATGCATCATTGTTGTAGTCCTTACTAGTAAAGACAGAATTTGAAAAAAATTTTTGGAACTTCTGTTTTTTTTTAAAATATTATGCTCTTTCGTTTACTATGTACATTATTATTTCATTTGCAACACGCAGTCGATCTTTTTTACTAATTACTAAATCTACTTATCACTGATTATTTTTTAAATCTCTAGCCGATGTAAAAAATTGGCAACCAGTCAGTGGTTTTGTTACAATCTGATGTAGCTCGCGACTAGGAAGCCGTGCGGTGATAATGCGCACTGTGTGACCCAGTTGTTATCAAGGGGGGAGAGGCGCGTGGCTCGTTGCCGCCGACCGACACCGCGTGGCGTCGATATCGGCTATTTCCGTCGAGGGAAAGCTAACAGCTGTTTGAAGGTGGGTCTTTGTAATGCAAATGGTAAATACGACTTGTGTCTGTAAACCCCCTCCCCGCCCCACTCACCGTCTGTCGTAGTGCGGCCGGAATTTGTTCCTTTAATCAACCGGAACAAAACGATCAACGACCTATCTACTTTTTAGCTTGGCGTATCAAAAAATAAAGCTTCCTATTAGAGGAGAATTTGACCTGTTTAACAAGCATTATTAGTGAAACAATGTTTCGTGAGAAGGCTAAACTGACCCTAGTTATGTCCGCAATACGCAACCAGAAGTTTTTGCATCAGGATCAAGAATGTGTTCTTAAAAGTCCGCAACCAGAAGTTTTTGCATCAGGATCAAGAATGTGTTCTTAAGTTTTTTTTTTTTTTTTTTTTTTTGAGGAAAAACAATTGATCCATTAGAGATAATTTAGCAAAAATTACCTTTTAATTAATTTTATTTTACCATATTTAATTAATTATTTGTTTGGGATAGTGTCTTAACAAATTCACCATAATATTGAACTCGGAAATCGCAAATATACAAATCACACTTATCCTCCACATATACTGGCTCCCAAAACTCAGAAATGTCACAGAGAAATCTAGGAAGAAGTCGCCTAGCGAACGCCTCAGAATCAGCTATTAAAACAAATCTGTATTCATTGGTGGCAGTCATGAGTAGATTACAACAAATTTTTCGTCTTTACACATTTAATAATAATTTTTATGTTTATTCTTGAGAAGGCAGAGTCTGCCAAGGTGTTGGTCCTGCCATCCGTTTGGCAAACTGGAGAAATAACTAAACACACTGACTCGATACACAATTGGCGCACTGTTGGATGAGACCTCTGTTCTTTCTTCTCTTGTGGAGTATTCACAATCATTCATCTTCTTCTTGGTAATTTATTTACCAAATGATTTAAAAACGTTGCAGCACCAATTCAAGTTTCTACGTATTCGTAGACACTCTGTTATTATTAAATAATACTAATGTATCTTGCCTTCAACAATAACCTAAACAATATGCAAAATTGGTCGGTAGCATAGTTGGTTCAATCCCAGCTTCATGTGCTAAAGGTTCTCAGTTCGATCCCAATCAGAGTCATAATACATTTTGAGAAGGATCAGCTGATAAACACCGGCTGTTCATTTGTCATTGGGCTATTAATTAATGACACTTTCTAAGGAATAGTCGGCCTTAGTTTGTAACAGTGACTACATTCGCCCATCTAAACTCATCTCACTCATTCGAAATCCATATTCGCCCATATCTTGACGATCGGCGTCTTATGAATAAATAAGTCTATCTATAAATGAAAACTAATAAGGTTATGAATGATACATGTCTTAGTTTTAACCTTTATCTCCGGTTAAATGGAATGCGCCTGATTTTGCAAGTTAGTAGGTGAAATATATAAAACATTACTTTTCTTTCATGCCGAAACATGCCTTAAAATCATAGATTAAGGATCATAAATGGCATAAAATAAATTCTGTACAACAAAATGTATTTATGTAACTCTAGGAGGTAAATGGTTTGGTTTGTCACGCTATCTGAATGTTTAGACGATCAACTAATACTGGTAGAGAAAAAATGGTATATGGTGAAAACATTTTTTCTCCTGTTCATTGGTAATATAGTAAAGGATGTTTTTATCCTTTCACAAATTAGTGGATAATCAGCCGAGAAAGTCCGTAATCAACCTTCATGATTCTGTTCTGAACTAGTTTTTCAAACCCTAACATTTCATATAATTACAATACTTTTCGTTAGACTCGTTAGAAAGCCAAGCAGAGGGAACGTATAGTTTGTGCAAGTTTGTTTTTGTCAGGATTTTCCTTATTCCTAACCAGTTTTCTATGGACTTGACAAGTGCTGCGGTTCGTATTTCTCAATTTATAATGTAAGTTCTGTCATTTTATTCGTGTTTATTTTTTTCAAGCTACAAGCATAGATGAAAATAAATTAAAACTTAATTTAACACATTTGCTGTTCTCCAAAACATCCCAACAACACCCTCCTTTTGGACAAAATTCCCACCAATTCGGAAATGCTCAGGAAGGACCACCCACCCTCTATTGATCGTTAGTCAGGTAACTTCTTAGGTGGGTAGATACCATAATTTGAGACATACTTTGTAACTTAATACACCAGAAAAAAAAAAGAATGAATGATCTTTTCAATTGACATAAAAAGAAATACACAAGGACACAATTTTAAATTCATTATTTAATTAAATTTGAATTATTATTACATTATTAAATTCATATTATTTAAATCAATAAAAAGCAAGACATACTAATAACTATTTATAAAATAAATCTTTCTACGCGTCATCAAATATTAATATGTAAAAGATTAAATTTTTTTAAATTAAAAAGGTGAGGCCGATCTCTTTAGCCTTACGCAACCAATTCCTCACATACCATTGATGTGTATGGGGAACGTATCAGACATAGTAAAGGGGAGAAAACAATACAGTACAAGGTGAATATTACTGATAAAAACCAACAGTCAAGGTCAGGATTAGAGCTTACAGTATATCTAACTCAGGTGTGTCGTCTTGACGTCTTAGACCGCTCGGCCACTGGCTCTCCTTTAGAATTTCTTAGATTTGCCTTAGAAATACGCAATATCCTGTTATGAATTCTAGTATAAATAAAGGTATCACTACTTAGGCCTTTATTATCTACAATGCAAACTAATAGTACAAAGATAAGCCGAACCATCATGAAATCCTCATACGTTTACAAAACTAAGAGCTTTTCCAGCCATCCTTACTACTATATTGCCATATCATATTTTACACAAAACATGACTTTCTGCTCGGGAGGAAGCAGAAATAAAAGGAAATAATATACCCATCCATATACCCTCATACATACATAATTCTGGTACAGATCTGGCCATGGTTCTAGGCGTGTAGGAGAGGTAGTGCAAGCGAGATAGTGAATATCCCCCCCAACCATACTTCTCCTATGTGTATTGTGTATAGTCTATTAAAAATCTTATTAAGGTTGGCAGCTATGTTTGTATAGTTTACTCGATGGTGCTTGTGTTTTTGAAAGTAAAGATAAAAAGTGGAATAAAGATTCAGATAGTAATAACAATAATAATTAAAATAATAGTGCTTCTTCTATAATATTGTGATTTTAAAATAAGTTATTTGGTTACGTGCTACGAGAAAAATATAAACTCGAATAAAAAAACTGATTTTGTTAAATCCAAGAACAGGGTAATTAGAAAATACGGTAGGTATCACGACGACGCTGTGCATTGGACGGTGACGTCACATTGGTGAAATCAACTGGTTTAATTATCCCATTGAATACTGTTAACTAAATCAACCAATCAAGTGGAAGTATTTTCTAAGTAACGAGTCCAAGATGTTTATTTTACAACATGAATGTACAACTGTCGTTGGAGAGGGAAATCCGTTGATGTGCATGCTCGAAACACACACCCGGAACTATGGACTGGTTAATAGGCGTTGATAGTTTCGGTTATCTCATGGGGAAATAAACGAAAACACAGTGAACAAACAGTGGAGACATCCAATATGAGGTAAACGTGTGTCGAGTGGGCCTAGTTATTTTTCTAGTTTGCCATGCAATGACAGGCCCAGCATCTTGTCAGGCCCTTCCATACCACTCCCCCCCTACACAAATCTTGAAGTATAGACATAGTAGTAATTATTACATACCTATAAAGATGAACACAGGTTGTAATCTATAACTGCCACTGACACGTTCGCTGCGGCCATAAGTAAGTAGCCTCTGTTTCTTTTTTCTATGTGACGCAACGACAATCAGCTTTTTTACAAGCCTCTAGCCATGGGCCTATATGACTTATCGTCGAACGGACACGATCCTTAGGACGTACTAATCCTTCGTACAGGATACTAATTACGGGCTCATTCTTAGAGATGGTAACGATATATCAAGTTATATCGGAAATATATTAGTTTCGATATATTAGTATCGATTTATTGCTTTCGATAATATCGGCCATATCGATATTTTGGTCCGATATATCATATCGCTTGCGTAAATTCAAAGGATTAATTGCGTAAATTCAAAACATAAACTATTTTTTTAAACTGTTGTCCGTGTGTTAAAGAATAAGACGAATAAGACAGAGTTTTGGAAGACATCGTTAAATTCATAACAGTGAAACCAGATACGTTGTTTTAAATGAGGGATGATTAACTAGTCATTCCCCCATCCCCCCAACATAGACAAAATTATTATTGTACCACTACTGTACACCACACTGCTACCACAACAAAGACATAATTTCCATTGTACGAGTATGGGATGGCCTACCCACCCTCCTATACACGTACAGTGGTAATTACCCACTCGCCCTCCCATACTCATACAGTGGTAACGCCCACCCACTCTCCCATACACGTACAATGGTCACTGCCCACCCACTCTCCCATACACGAACAGTGGTAATTTTTATTTTCCCTCCTTAAAATCGTCACAGTTCGAAAAAAATACATTAAACTGCCTCTTATGCATACAATACATGCATTGAAATAATAAAGTGACTTAATTTCGTTTTTTTACGTGAGGTTAACGCAGTAAAATGTAGTGTATTGTTGACCAGTCGGTGGAACGGGTGGCGATATTACACAAATGTTATTGAATTATTCTTTTATAATTAACATAATAATTAAAGGTACATATAATTATTCTTATTTTGAATTATTTTCATTCAACCCCACAGAATAGAACTTTTTCGTCCAGATAAATAGTATTTAATTGCTAAATAGTGACAGCAAAACATGAGTGTATTTTTGTCTTGACATAAGTGTAAGTGCATAATTTTATTCAGATAAATAATTTACAATTCTATATATCGGTTACCCTATATATTGACACTTTTATTTTGATATTATCGTACAAATCGATATTTGGTTTTCAATGCATCGATAATTCGATATATCGACATATTGAAAATATTTGCCCTCCCTACACATTATGGTTTGTATATTATTACGATCCGATGAGGGTATCGCGCAAATTTGATTTTTCTTAAACTTACTTGAATTTAACAGTTTAATATTTTAATATCATACTTGTGAACTTTTAATAGCTTAATACGTTCTTCACTGGATTCTGAGGCACTTTTTATCGGTGATGACAGGAGGAAACTGTATTATTGCTGCAGTCATGGAGTGAATGGCATATTTTCTCTTGCTTCATTTTTATAATTTCCCCCGCTCCCCCTGTTCTCTTGTCGTCCGGGCGGGACGTCACGCCGCATCAATCCCTGACCCGCGTGTCCCGTTGTCCCACCATCACGGCCCACTTCCCCCCGCTGACGTCACGTGCCCGATATGCCCAACAAAAAACACCTCACAGGCCAATTTTAGAGCTTTCCCTTCACGTAGGGTTTTCCTGTTACGGACAGTTTCCACTTGCAACGACTGCGACAACGGCCTCTGTCCGCTTTGACAGACTAGGGAAATCGAGGAAATGTCACATTGTGACCATAGCTTATTTAGAGAACATGTTGGTGCCATGAAAATATGTTCGATTAGTGTTTATTTTCTATTCTCGTACCAATTTCCTGACTTATTATTATAGTTCATCACTAAGACGCCGATCGTAGATATTAGTGGTGAATCTGAGGGGTGAATGAGTGTAGATGAATGTGTTTAGTCTTTGTTACTAACTAAGGTCGACTGTTCCTCAGAAATAACCATTTATTGATACCCCAATAACCGGGGTAACTAAGGGTCCTACTAAGGGTAGTATTGTTCAGATTTTCAGCGTAGAGCCTATCGTCTACAATCTCCACCACAATCTATACATTAGACACGTAGTGTGGGTGTAGGGTGGGTGGGTGAGATATGTACTTTTAATTCCAAAGTTCAGTTGCGTGCGAACCACTACGAGTCACAAATATAGGGCGGATTAGTACGATGTATGTGTACGTATGATTGGTGCGAAGATTGTAGGTGGCCATATGTACGTTCTTCATTACTCGCGTTCGAAGCTTGGATTGATCCGGTATAAAATTGTGGCTTATTAAATAGAGGTTTAACTTTTTGTTACAATTAGGCCTGACAGATGGCGACCTGTGTGTTATATTTAGCATATTTAGGGAGTTCAGCAACGGAGGGGAAACGTTCCACCGCTGAGCTGCCTTACTTCACAGGTGTGACTAACTTCACTTTCCAACTGTTCAACTTCCGTAACAGTGTTTAGTTGTCAAAAATAACTATAACGAACTGTTCAATTTTGTTTAATCGTTATTTATTCTTTACATTATTATTCATTATGTTATTGTTGTTATTAATTTGGTATTTGAGTACTAATTAATGATATGATTGAATCGTTATAAGCTTAATTCGTTATTCTTGATAAAACAAACCAGTGGTCACTGCTAGAGATGGCGTAATGGGCGGGGCTTAATACTGCGCTGCACACACGGCCTACCTATTTTACATGAAAAGTTTAAAATTAAATACACAGTGGGGAAGGAGTAGTTCTCTATCTCTCTTCCACCACTCAGTGCACCTATCACATACAGGTGCATTCAGCAGGTCACTTTGTAAGCAGCCTATTATTAAAATTAAAAACTACATTTTTATATTATTTTTGTAAATTGTGTAATATCATTTTCGAGGAAGGTTGTAGGGAACTGTTTCTTAATATATTTTATGTAAAAGAAGCAGCACTACACCAATCGCATGCTGACGCCTGAATCAGTAATTAGGTTGCGGTTCTGAGGAGAAATTCAAAAGAAGAGAGAACATTTTACTTTCGACCAGAAATATTGCCAAACAGAATCGGCGTATTTCTAAGCGTCAAAAAGTAATTCCGTCGGCAATTTGACTCATCTGGACCAAAGCTATTAGAGTCAATTTGCGCCCGGTCCAGAGAAAATCTCTGGCAAACCACTTTCTCTTCATTTGCCACCTCCATTGACGCCGACCCCGCTGATTGACATGGGCGAAACTGATTCTTCAGCTGGGGTATAATTACTGACAACTTGGTAAGTCCAGGGGTCAGGACACAAACTGAAGTTATAGGTGTGAAAAGCTTATCCAAACCCAACCACTGGTTATCACTGGACGATTGGACAATTTGTTGCGAAAGCTGTAGAGCTTTTGACACTTCTGCGTTTTACGACAGAGACGAGGGTGTGTCGTTTTAACACCTCCTGTGTGAACAAACTACGAAAATTATTTTTAGTTTTTCCGCATAGCCTGCACAACAAGTTTTTTTTTTTAATCTGAACATATTTAGGCACAGAGTTGGTTTTAAATTGCGTAGGACTCGTATGTTTGTGTTCACAAAACTCGAAAAGTAGAGAATAGATTCACTGGAAATATTTACACAAAATTGCATTTATGTTGAAGAGAGTTTTTATATATTTAGTTCTTAAAATTGTAAATAGGAACCGGGCATTTCAAGCATTTTCGACCTACTTACATTTTTTCGCAAATAAAGTTAATTGAATGTAAAGTTCTACTGTGACCAGCTGATTTATGTGCATATTATCACTGATTTTATACACACAAATAGATTTCTCATACAATGTTAAATGTTGTGCCAAACATTATGAGCTGTTTTGGGGCGCAGTTGTGGAGGGCTAGTGTAGTCCCATATCAAAATAATGCAGTTTAAACCAGCTGTGGTGCCAAGCCTCCCTTATTGACCAAATTACGGGCACAAATATCCCTTTTATATATCCATTGTAGGTGTATATAGTCAAGTATATTTTATCCAAAGTCATATCCTGTAACTTTATTACTGTGACAAGATGATTGTTTATTTATGAAAACAACTGTAAGTTACAATTTTAAGATAAAATGAAGTGAACAGACAGCCTTTATTTTTCTAATAAATAAATAAAAAGTAACGACTGATAGCTAGTATCAGACTAAGCCACAGAAAAGTAACGACTGATAGCTAGTATCAGACTAAGCCACAGAAAAGTAACGACTGATAGCTAGTATCAGACTAAGCCACAGAAAAGTAACGACTGATAGCTAGTATCAGACTAAGCCACAGAAAAGTAACGACTGATAGCTAGTATCAGACTAAGCCACAGAAAAGCGTGGCTGGGTTTAGCTAGTTAGTATGTAAAAATATATAGGCCTACGTTACAAAAAAAAAAAAAAAAAAAAAAAAAAAAAAAAAAAAAAAAGAAAGAAAAAAAATTAAAAATGCTCCTTCTAGATTTGGAATAGGTAGATATGACAGATAAACCTTTTATATAACCGGAGATTCTATTCAATTTGTGTAATTAACTTTGTTGTGTATGTATACAGTACGCATTTAGTTATAAATTGAAGGAAAAGTAATTATTTTTTAACATATTTTCATTATTCATTTCTAAAACGCCGATCGTAGATATATGGGCGACTATGAGGAGTGAATGAGTGTGATGAGTATAGATGAATGCGTGTAGTCATTGTTACTATTTGATTTCGACTTAGCTCAGAAAGGACTATTTATTAATAGCCCAATGTTTCCTTGGCTTTTGGAAACAAAATACAGAAAAACGAAACATTTTTCGTACTTTGTTATAGGCCGAATCTCATAAACATGATTTATATATGATGATTGTACGCTATAGCCAATTTTCTTCCAATGCATTTTTGTTTACTGCATTTGCTAGTAGTCTATGTAGTGTATTTCACTGTAAGATTGTGTGTTCATGTCTCAAAATTTAGCCTATAATTCCTGCAAGAAGTGCTCGTGTGGTAGCGTTTATATCATTTGAGTATTTTTGTTTCAGATTAATAAATGGTTCACAACCTGGATTGGTTCCAGTTTCTTCAAGATTCGTTGCGCTGAAAAGTAAGTACTTTTCGAAATTTCACTTTCCATGAGACTCTTAATTAACTGAAAAGTCGATTGAAAAATCAAATCAAACGTAACGTAACTTACATAACCTTAACCTAACCTAACTTAATTTATTTGACCAAACATAACCTAATCTTAACTTATTTACTTGACCAAACATAACCTATCCTAACCTAATTTATTTGACCAAAAATAACCTAACCTAACTTAATTTATTTGACCCAACCAAATCTAACCTAAACTAAATTGTAAACATACGTCTAGTTAGTTTTTTTTCAAAACTAACATGTATTACGTGGACAATATTTTAAGAGGGTTGACATGTTCTTAGAAAAAATACAAAAATTTTAATTTTAACAGGCTTAGGAGGGCTGTGTGTTCAAAGAAAAAAATATTCTTTAAAATGGATTAACAATTATTTTCAATAATCGTCATTAAAGTCTGAGTAGAGAATCCGCTCGTACTAGAAAAGTGTGCTTTTATATTTACACATTTAACATATTCAAAAGGGATATGATAACTAGAGAGGAATAACGCAGGATAGACAGGGCTCTAATCAGCGTGGACACTACTAGAGGAGTCTGGAGTGACCATGTTGTGTGGTAGTCAGAGTGCGGATATTAAGTAGGGGAGAGAACTGACTATCAGACTTATCAGTTAGCTGACCATATTACCATACCAATATTACGTGGTTTGGATTTTCCCCTCACTGAATTAGTACGTAAAGAATTAGGGTTGATGATATCAGGTAAGACAGGAATGTTTTTGGGTTAGCGAGTAGGATTTTGACGCGTCTAGGAAACCGATCAACTGAACAGTGGAGATTATTTCGGCTGACTACGCATGCGCAAAGTTATGTTGCCTCTGTACCTAGCATTTTTTTTTATTATTTTACAATTGAAATATTCCAACGTATTTTCACATAGTCTGTAATAGTATTCCGAATATTTAAAGTTTGTCGGAATAAAAGAGAACTTTACTAATCATCGCAGTTTATTGGCCAATTAGTTTAACAATAGTATCTATTTAGGTTGGTACTCCCTGACGGCTGATAGCATAACAACCAATAAAGTCCATTACAGTAAATGAGAGTTGTTATACAAGAGGCTTTTGTTAAAACTGTGTCAGTTGGGAAATAGACAATAATAGCTGTACAACAGCTGGACTTTGTCAACAATGGAGTCTATATAGGTCACGGGGTTTCCCCGTCACTCGGGTGATAACAGCAATCATACCTGCATGAAGGTCACATTAGAATATGACGTGGGATACACGTGCATATTGCATGGGGAATTGTTAGCAGATTAACGGGGATAAGAATTCTGCAGTTGAAATGTTAAAATTAACGACATCTTTATTCACGAAAACTTTGTGAATTTACTAACGTAAAGAAGGATATATACGCCGTTTAACCTGATTTCTTAGACGGGTTTATTTTAAAATATTTACAGATAACTATAGTTCTTATTTTGAAACTCGCGCTTTATTTGTACATGTTATCGTGAATGCGTAATAAATTTGCATTCAATTCATGTTCAAACGCACGACTCATATAATATATTAGAGTTTTCCCCACCCCCAATATGGTGCATATAAGCAGCGCTTAGCCGAGCTGTGACGTCAGAGGCCAATCATTTGTTTTCATAAAAGCGCACCTTCTTCACTCCTCGCCTGTGTCCATCTGTCACCATCGGTCTATATAATACAACTAGCTGTATCCGCCCGCTTCGCCGCTCATAATATTGAGTTTTGATTGTATCATTGAAATGTGCAGCAACCTTTCAGTTTACACAGTATCCAATTTACAACAGCTGATGTTTTGTGTAGTTTACTACTGTACTCAATTATTTTTAATTTTCAAAAGTTTTGCCTACCACAATTTTATTCTATTTGTTTTTATTTAACAGCTGTTAATCAAATAAATCAATCAATTAATATAGCTTCACAAGAAATCAAAACATAAAAATATAAACAGTATAATTTTGACATATTTAAAACCCACAGCTGATATTCTTTTTATATTTTACTTATTATACCTTCATGCATCCTGCTATTTGATTAACATCGAAACTTTAGAAGTCCAAGGGATGGAGCCCTGAGGGATTAAAGAAACGGTAATAGGACAGAAACCTTCCCTGGGGTATATAGAACAACTTCCCCAAGTTTCATGGCGATCGGCTGGACGGTTTGGTAGCGCATAAAGGAAAGACAAACAAACATACATTGGATTTTATAGATATAGATTACAACGATCTATGTAATAACATAATATCGATCGCTGGCTGTCATTGGCCGTGCACCCAGACTATTGTTCCATCAGTAGGCTACATAATAAAAAAGATTTCTGTGTTGTTTTCGGGAGGCGGAATTTTGATCCGTGGGGTCAGGTACAGACCGTCATGACTATTCCTACTAATCCCTTTATCGTTCAGGCGGCGTTTTGATCCGCGAAGGAGAATTGAAAGTGGAAGGGGTGGCGAGAGTGAGGGACAAGGCGGGACAAGAGGAATTTTGGGGTGGTTGGCACAAAATACAATTGAACGTTACCTCTTAGACCAACGATCACTTTTGGAGCGGCCTCCACAGCACAACTTGTTACAATGAACAGTTCAGGGTGCAGACTGAAGTCATCCCTGCATATCACATTCTTTTAAACGTACCGGATGTTTCTCATTTGGTGGTTCATCAACTCAGTTTCCAAAGGAGAATTCTTGCTTAAAAGTTTGCAGAGGCTGGCATCCATATTGCACCTATTCCCATAGCAGCAAAGTTAACTTTGAAACCAACATTAGTTTCATTGTTTTTCATTCAAATTTTGTGAATTAGGTGTAATTTTAAACGTAACAACACAGTGCGTATTACTTTTAAAAGCTATATTTTTAATATACATCGTAGTTCGTCTGAAAATGAGTGAAATTAAAATGTGTTACTTTGAAAATTAGTATCAGCTTTTTTCACTTATTTATTCCATTTTGTTTGGCTGAATAACATATATAAGAAAGGTTGCTTTTTCCGTAATTATTTACTTGGTGTTAAAGATGGGTTTATAACAATTAAACAACCACTAACGTGAAACAACTGGTTACGTACTTTAAGGAAGTGATAACAAATACATTAAGATAGTTATATTTATTTTAAAGTAAGAGGAAAACAAGTCGTATATTATAATTACTTATAGTTCGAATATACATAATTATAGACAGTTAACTGGTTATATTAGGCCTAACAGGGAGTCAAATTATAAAATAAAAATGTGACGTTCAAGCCATAGTTTAGGTATTATTGTAACTAATATAAAACAACGAATTTAATTCGAATACACGAAAAATGCGTACAGCGAAAAAAGCGTACACCAGGAATCTTGCGAAATATGAGTACAGGATCAAGTTTTGACAGATGACGAGGGTAACCTATGACGTCACAACAATTAGATAGGCGAAAAATGAGTACAACTTTGAGGGCAAATGGATCTTTTACAACAATTGAATTATATAAATGCGTTTACCTCTAAAATAAATATGAATGTCGCTTAGTTTCTTGGGATTGGAGAACCTAACCTAACCTAACCTAATTTCGCTGTACGCATCTTTCATGCCACCGGGGAGAATACTTACCCTCGTCAAATACCACTATTTCCTTCTGTACGCATATTTCGCTGTACGCATCTTTCGTGCCACCTTTAATTCAATGATGCTCAAAATATCATAAAGTAGGTTAGAAAATTCACTTTTATTGAATAACATTTAAATTGGTCCGTTAATTTTTTTACACCTTTAATGTAAGTATATATTTTTGTATGTTACAAAATACGGACAGTAAGTGACCGTTTACCTAAATATTAAACCCTTTTCCTCTTCTAATTTTAATGTTCATTTTTAAAGTTATAAAATTGATATCTGTCATTTAGCTATAATTTGGATTAATAACCAGTTTATAAACAGATTCATTACAAAAGTACATTATGTTTATATTCTAAATTTTATTGCAATGCAACGTAGGTTGTTTAAAAAAATAAAGCTTATGGGGGTGATTATAATTATTTTAAAATGTAACCATTAAATTAAAAATTCAAATTAATTCAGTGTTTCATAGCCGTTGATCGACAAAGTTGTATTATACATGGTCAATAATGAAATTAGTAAATAAATCACACTGGAAGTAATCAGGATCAGTATCAAGACATCTAGCAACTGGAATAAGAGTCAATACGATAGCAGAATTAGTATACATAATGCAATTATATCTGTCTGTGTTAGGTAAAATGTTTCTGCCGAGTGACCGGTATGTAACCACCCGGTTGTTCACTCCGGAATTCCCCATGCGCTGCTGCCTTCCCTCCCTATTCCTCAGTCTCAATTTCTCCTTCGCGGATCAAAACCTCAACACCCGTTGTTTTCAATTGCATTTTGTAAATAACGAATTACCTGGTATTTTAATGTTATTTAAAGTCATAAATATCCGTTTTCATGTTTTGTGGAATTATACTTACTTAGTAACTACTAAATAATATCAATATTAAAATATTTCGCTGACATAAAATAAATTACATTAAATAAACGGAAGTAAAAACAATAAATATTATGGTTATGCTAAAACCAAACAAGTCCAACCTTTTTCTCGCCTTCATTCCGTACACGCGGCCAGACAGTGAGTCTAAATACAAGCATAATCAAGGGATATAAGTCGTAAGATTTTTTTGTGTTTTTGTTATAGCTCCAAAAACTATTAAAACAAATTGTGTTGTAGTTTTCATTATTTTTGCTTAAACAGCTGCACAACATTGTTAATCTTCTTGGCTGGATCTATCTGCAGTATCTGCAGGAGGATATTGAGCAGGATACGTACGCTCTTGTAGTAGGGCAGGATAACGTTCTGACCTCCTGCCAAGGATCAGGATCTGTCGGTGATCGCGTGTTACATGAGGTTGCAACATGCACAAAGAGAGGCGGAGTAGAGAAACGTGTCTAGTACCTCCAGCTCCAGCAGAAGTGACGTCGTCGACAGGATCAGTACGAGGAGGTGGATGGGGAGGGGGGCAGAAGACCCCGCAAGGTCGTAGTTCAACGAGGAAAGTGAATGTGAACAAGTAAAGCACTAATAGATATGTGCACGAAGAGGAGCTAAGGTTCGTATGTTTAAGAAATAAGTCACACTAAAATTATGAAGACAAAACCAAATTTTATTTTCTCCCATTAGCATATAGAAAGTATTGTGATCGTTCAAAAATAATTTTTCATAATTTGGTCTAAAAGTCCATTTTAAGGAGCTCTAAACCCAAAAAGTGTTTTTTTCGAAAAAAAATTTTGTATCTGTCCGTATATGTGTCTGTCTGTGCAGTTCGGTGGAGAATTTATGAAATTTGGTATGTAAGTGTATTTAGCCAATATCTCCAGACAGTTTTTTAAAAAAAAATTTACTGTTACAAAAATTAAATAAAATTTCAAATTAGTGAAAAATGGTCTGGAGATATTAGCTAAATACACATACACACCAAATTTCGTTAAAATCGATCCATCCTTTGATCTCCAGTGAAGTGCACTTACACACGGACAGACACACACATATGGACAGACTTCAAAAATGTGTTTCGAAAAAAACTTTTTGAGACCCTAACATGAATTTTTAGACCAAATTGTACAAAAAATGTTTTTGGACGATAACAATACTTTTTCTATGTTAAGGCATATGGGAGAACGTAACAAATGAATTAATGTAATACAAATTAATATTCAATAAATTAGAATCAGAAATTTGAGTTGAACATTGGTGGTTTTTGTGTAAACTATCATTCATATCTATATTTCTTATTTTTTGCAATTACATAAATTCGTCGGCATACAACATTTATGTCAAAATTAATTAAACAAAAAATGTAAAAGCTAACTCATGTAAATATCTTGCAGTTAGTACTGTATTGTTAGTAATATTACATGTTAGTAATATGTAATAAATACATAATTTACTTATTATACAGTCTGAAAAATACATAGAGTAAATCTCAATTAGTTAATATAGATTTACTAAAGTTTTACTCTATGGAATTTTCTATCATTTGGAATAATTGCATGGGAAGAGTTATTAATACACAAAGCTTTAAAAAGCTCTTAAAAGTCTACGTGGAAAATACAGAGGTCACATCAAATAGTGCTCTAAATGTGTGTTGAGCAGTTATTTCTCCAGTTTCCCATGAGGTTGACAGGGCCAGCACCTTGTCAGTCCTTCCCTTATTCCCCCAAATCCTCATGGATAAACGTAGTAATTAAAAAATGGGCGTTAAAAGTAATCTCTTTATAACTGCCTCTGAGGCATTCACTGCGGCCGTAAGAAATTCTTTTTAAAATCATCAAAATTTTATTAATATTCAGTATATGCTAATATACTATCAATATACATAGAATCAGTTGTTCTTGCAATAAAAAAATTTTTTCTGTTAAAAAATTACATCTTGAGAAACGTACTTATTAAATAAATGGTTCTAAAGAATTGGCACAGACTTTCCCCCATGTTAAAAACTAAAAAATCAAAACTGAAAATTACCAGTTTGATTCTCAAATATGTTTTTTTGCCATGACTAAAAAACTAGTCAAGTTAGAGACATGCAGTTTTTACTGAAATATTTTAAATTGTAATTCACATATTTTCTGAAAATCTAATCAAAATTGTTAGAACAGTTTTTGAAAAAAATTTAAAGTTTTGATTTTTTTACTGTTTAATATGGGGGAAAGATTGTGCCATTTCTTTGCAACCATTTATTTTTAGATAGTGGTTAAAAACAGACTATGTTTGTGTAATAATTTTAAGCCTACTTGTTCCACACAAGTATATTTCTCTCTTTTGATAACAAACTAATTAAGGAATTTCTTCTTTTTTTTTAATGCAAATCATCCCAGCACAGTTATTTACTTCAGGGTGCCGAATTTTTTTATAAAAATAATTATTTTTCTTTTATATGAAGTAGACAGTTTCATTTATTGTTTATTAGATTAGTTTTTATTTTTTCATTGTTATAATATGTTTAGTTCATGTTACGTTTAGTTTGGAAATGTTAGATTTTGTTGAGTTGGTTTAAGTAAGTTTTTATTAGATCAGGTAAACAAAAAATAAACATAACAGGATATAACCTACCTGACCTTACATTAATCAACAACCTAGGCCTATCACAACAAAACGTAACCTTACTGAATATGGCACAACCTAATACGAAAATAATTTCAAGAAAACAAGACAAGGCCTTTGTTCTATATAATTACCCATATTTTTACTAGATTTGTGTCCAAATTAAGTTGACATATTTTGTACACAGAGGTTTAATTTCCGGATATCACGTCTTGTCCTTTTCCGATGTCCATGACATTATATAAATAACTTTAGTTCGCCAATACACCTGGTAATGTGCGTGACTCCAACAGCGCCTACTTGATAGCACAATTTGTTGTTGGCCAATGAAACGTCCATGCTGACATTGGCCAATCTAATAGCCTGGATGGCCAGTGAGCATGACACGGAGTGGACGCCAGCAGACCATGTGGGCATTGCAGTGGAGAACAGCTGATCCTGTCACAACAATTGGTCGTTGACCTCCAGATAGAGTGGGGAGGCCTCTGAGACAAGGATTCGCTTGACCGGTTTCTTGGTCAAACCACACATCTCGCTGATCCGCAGACACCGATTTTCTCGTGAATCAGACCGGGCTCTGTACCGGAAGTATTGTATTTCCAAAAGAATATCTCTTGTGCTTCTGGTATATCTAAGAAAAATCACGGTTCTCCTGAATTTATTGACACATTTTACGTGTAAAAAAGGTTATTATTATTTAATTATTTCCATTTTACCTTCGGTGTCCTCTCCGCTGTCTTCAAGACTGGGAGTTGTGTCAAATTTCCTCTGTTGAGACAAAGGCCCCCCCTTCCTACTGGTAGGAACACCCTCGTTCCTACTAGTTATGTTTATAATAGAACTCCTTAATTTTGTAATATGGTTTTTGGAGTAGGTGTTGTTTCAGTTTTTTATGAACAGTGCTAGGTCATGTGATATTTTTCAGATGTTCATGAAGATTGTTGTAAATTGTTGTGCCTATATATTGAGGTGTTTTATTGGCTTGTATTTGTTTGTTTTTACTTACTTACTCGATACTTGGTTCCTTGATCTTTGACCAGCACTGCTGGATAGATGGCGTCAAATATTTCTCCATAGGAGTGTCATAAAAGTTCACAATTAAAAAGATAATTTAAAAAAGATAATTTCTTTTGATGTGTGGGTTTTGTGTGATAAATGTGGTTGATTCGAGAATAAAGAGGTTAGAGATAGAATTTGGATACGAGTGAACAGTTCTTGGCAGTGCTAATTTAAGACGCCGACCCTAGAGGTGTGGGATTATATGAGGAGCGAGTGGTAGTGGTGACTGACTATAGACTAACGAGTGTAGTCATTGTTACTAACTAAAGTCGTCTGCGTCTGCTCTTTAGGTAAAGTCATTTATGAATAGCCAAATAGCCAGAACATCTGAGGCACCAACAGATTTACGTGGAATCCGAAATACGTAGTATTGGTCTGATTTTCACATAATTGATAAGCTCCATACTCAGTTTTCAGTTTTCATCCCTACTAAACATAAGGACCCCGACTACCACCCAACTCGGACACCCCAAACTTATCTAGTAGTGTCCACGCCGATGGCAATCACTGAGCAAACACCATGTCTGTATTAGGGAACCTGGTATCAATCTACCGCCTACAATATCCACAAAACTTTGTTCTTGAGTAGCTGGTTGCAGCAGACCTTCTCGGACCAGAGTGAATCACAGAGGAAGTCATTAGTTCAAAGCCTCCTTTGTGAATCCCTCTGGTCTGAGGAAAGTAAACGTCGTTTACCGAAATCGACCACCATAATATTTCATACATTTGGTAATTATACTACAGTAATTTGTATCGCGTAACGTTTACTTATTTATATTTCGTATTAGTTTATTTAGTTTACAATATATCTGAAACATAGGAACATTAATTGTGTTTCTTATGTATTTTTACTTCCTATCAAAAAACCAATATAACAAGATTATAGGACTAGTTTGTTTTTCTAAGATTATAGTAGATTCATGTAGCCACTAAAAAATAATAAACAGAGATTGCTTTCTTATAGTCTCAGTGAATGCCTGTAAATGTATTAAAACTTATGTATTAATAGTGATAGATCTGTACTATTAATTAGTTTTATTAACCTTGAGAATTTGGAGGGGAATAAAGGGAAGGACAACGGTGTTGGCCCTGCTGTCCGCACGGCGAACTGGATAACTAACTACTCGACATCCATTAAGTGCGCTATTGGATGCGACCTCTGTTTCTTTCTTCTCAGTGCTTTAGCATACAATCCACGAACACGTAAAGTAGGTAGTCAGATAGTGCTAATTGATCTACCATACGTAGCCAGTCAGCGAACATGAAATTCCTCTGTAAACGTAGCTAAGGTGTCAGTTCCCCTGGACGTAATGCCAGCCAAGTCATGTGATACAGTCCAAGGTTTGTGTGTGCTTACTGTCTTGTCGTGCCACATATGTCCTTACTAACATAGTCCTGAACAAGTTGATAAATCTCCGCCTATAGAAGTTTACCTTCCCATAGATTGGCCATTGTACAAGTATCTGGTTTTCGTTGAAGGCAACCTACCTGATAAATTAGAACTTATCAGAAATTTTACTTCTCCTTGGCTCTAAATTGCTACTCGCCCTTTTTTAAGCAGCATTATCTGAATCCACCACTTTTGGTCAACATTTGGTTCGAACATTTGACAATGCAAAATTTTACTATTAAGAGTTGTCAACTTGTTACTGTGGAAGTAAACAAATGAAAATTTTCGCAAGTCAAACCATATAGAACGAGTTGATATTAGTGGATTAGGAGTTATGATCTTGTAAAAATTATGATAATGCAATTTTATAAAAGTTCATTTTTAAATAGTTTTCAGATACGTTAATTTAACAAACCGTCGTTATCTTTGATTATATTATTTTCAGTAAATTTACAAGAGTAAAATATTACGGTAATAGAAAACACTATTCATTAGTGAGTTGCCGGCGTTTAGAGGGTGGGGGGATGTGTTTGACCACTCGGTAACTGTACACATATGGTCTCTCTTTTGGAATTTTTCTTAGGTCAAGAAATCTTATTATCTAGGTAAAACAGTTTATGGAACTTTTATAAAGTAAATATCAAAGCCTGAAAATAATTCACCCAATAAGAGGACGATTTAATTACTTCCAAACATTCTGTTTAGTTGAAGCTACAATTTGGTTGCTGTCAAATAGGCGTATTTTAAAGTTAATATATATGTCTACACAGAGGTCTGACGGAAAAAGGAAGTGTACCACAGTAATGTTGTGAGGACGGAACCGGAAGTTGATGAGCTCAGTACTAGAGCTAAGTGCAGTTGAAGAATACATGTCTACACAGAGGTTTTTACGGAAAAAGGAAGTGTACCACAGTGATGTTGTGAGGACGGAACCGGAAGTTGATGAGCTCAGTACTAGAGCTAAGTGCAGTTGAAGAATACATGTCTACACAGAGGTTTTTACGGAAAAAGGAAGTGTACCACAGTGATGTTGTGAGGACGGAACCAGAAGTTGATGAGCTCAGTACTAGCGCTAAGTGCAGTTGAAGAATACATGTCTGCACAGAGGTTTTTACGGAAAAAGGAAGTGTACCACAGTGATGTTGTGAGGACGGAACCAGAAGTTGATGAGCTCAGTACTATAGCTAAGTGCAGTTGAAGAATCAGAAGTTGATGAGCTCAGTACTAGAGCTAAGTGCAGTTGAAGAATACATGTCTGCACAGAGGTTTTTACGGAAAAAGGAAGTGTACCACAGTGATGTTGTGAGGACGGAACCGGAAGTTGATGAGCTCAGTACTAGAGCTAAGTGCAGTTGAAGAATACATGTCTACACAGAGGTTTTTACGGAAAAGGAAGTGTACCACAGTGATGTTGTGAGGACGGAACCAGAAGTTGATGAGCTCAGTACTAGAGCTAAGTGCAGTTGAAGAATACATGTCTACACAGAGGTTTTTACGGAAAAGGAAGTGTACCACAGTGAGGCTGTGGGGACGGAACCAGAAGTTGATGAGCTCAGTACTAGAGCTAAATGCAGTTGAAGAATACATGTCTACACAGAGGTTTTTACGGAAAAGGAAGTGTACCACAGTGAAGTTGTGAGGACGGAACCAGAAGTTGATGAGCTCAGTACTAGAGCTAAGTGCAGTTGAAGAATACATGTCTACACAGAGGTTTTTACGGAAAAAGGAAGTGTACCACAGTGATGCTGTGAGGACGGAACCGGAAGTTGATGAGCTCAGTACTAGAGCTAAGTGCAGTTGAAGGAATACATGTCTACACAGAGGTTTTTACGGAAAAAGGAAGTGTACCACAGTGAGGCTGTGAGGACGGAACCGGAAGTTGACGAGCTCAGTACTAGAGCTAAATGCAGTTGAAGAATACATGTCTACACAGAGGTTTTTACGGAAAAAGGAAGTGTACCACAGTGATGTTGTGAGGACGGAACCAGAAGTTGATGAGCTCAGTACTAGAGCTAAGTGCAGTTGAAGAATACATGTCTACACAGAGGTTTTTACGGAAAAAGGAAGTGTACCACAGTGATGTTGTGAGGACGGAACCAGAAGTTGATGAGCTCAGTACTATAGCTAAGTGCAGTTGAGGAATACATGTCTACACAGAGGTTTTTACGGAAAAAGGAAGTGTACCACAGTGATGTTGTGAGGACGGAACCGGAAGTTGATGAGCTCAGTACTAGAGCTAAGTGCAGTTGAAGAATACATGTCTACACAGAGGTTTTTACGGAAAAGGAAGTGTACCACAGTGATGTTGTGAGGACGGAACCAGAAGTTGATGAGCTCAGTACTAGAGCTAAATGCAGTTGAAGAATACATGTCTACACAGAGGTTTTTACGGAAAAGGAAGTGTACCACAGTGATGTTGTGAGGACGGAACCAGAAGTTGATGAGCTCAGTACTAGAGCTAAATGCAGTTGAAGAATACATGTCTACACAGAGGTTTTTACGGAAAAGGAAGTGTACCACAGTGAAGTTGTGAGGACGGAACCAGAAGTTGATGAGCTCAGTACTAGAGCTAAGTGCAGTTGAAGAATACATGTCTACACAGAGGTTTTTACGGAAAAGGAAGTGTACCACAGTGAGGCTGTGAGGACGGAACCAGAAGTTGATGAGCTCAGTACTAGAGCTAAGTGCAGTTGAGGAATACATGTCTACACAGAGGTTTTTACGGAAAAAGGAAGTGTACCACAGTGAGGCTGTGAGGACGGAACCAAAAGTTGATGAGCTCAGTACTAGAGCTAAATGCAGTTGAGGAATACATGTCTACACAGAGGTTTTTACGGAAAAAGGAAGTGTACCACAGTGAGGCTGTGAGGACGGAACCGGAAGTTGACGAGCTCAGTACTAGAGCTAAATGCAGTTGAAGAATACATGTCTACACAGAGGTTTTTACGGAAAAGGAAGTGTACCACAGTGAGGCTGTGAGGACGGAACCAGAAGTTGACGAGCTCAGTACTAGAGCTAAATGCAGTTGAGGAATACATGTCTACACAGAGGTTTTTACGGAAAAGGAAGTGTACCACAGTGATGTTGTGAGGACGGAACCGGAAGTTGATGAGTTCAGTACTAGAGCTAAGTGCAGTTGCAATAAGATGCAGGCTTATTACACAGAGAAACAATCGTAGTTGCGCTTCACGCTCTTCCATCTCACGCAACACACAGGAACTTGATTCATCAAATATACGTTTTTGTAAGCAGTCAAAGTGTACAGCGAGTGTATTCTTTAAGCCATAAGTATAATTAATTTGCAAGCCTGATCAAACTTATATAAAGAAAGTAGCATATCTGAACTCCCTTGCTGATTTGCTTGATAACAATTAAACTGTTAGCACAGTTAAATTGGTTAACCAAGGCTACATCTGGCAAGCCTTGGTTCACGCCATGACTGTTTTGCCTGCTTCCCATGCTATCAGTTAAATGGGTAACGCAGTTAAATTGGTTAACCATACATCTGGCCAACTGATAATACTGTTAAATTGTTTAACCCTACATCTGGTAAGCTCTGGTTCACGTCATTGCTGCTGATTTGTCTGCTAACAGTTAAACTACTTAACCCTATATCTGGCTAACTGGTAATACAGATAAATTAGCTAAAACTACATCTGGTAAGCCCTGGTTCACGCCATGACTGTTTTGCCTGCTTCCCATGCTATCAGTTAAATGGGTAACGCAGTTAAATTGGTTAACCATACATCTGGCCAACTGATAATACTGTTAAATTGGTTAACCATACATCTGGCCAACTGATAATACTGTTAAATTGTTTAACCCTACATCTGGTAAGCTCTGGTTCACGTCATTGCCGATTTGTCTGCTATCAGTTAAACTACTTAACCCTATATCTGGCTAACTGGTAATACAGATAAATTAGCTAAAACTACATCTGGTAAGCCCTGGTTCACGCCATGACTGTTTTGCCTGCTTCCCATGCTATCAGTTAAATGGGTAACGCAGTTAAATTGGTTAACCATACATCTGGCCAACTGATAATACTGTTAAATTGGTTAACCATACATCTGGCCAACTGATAATACTGTTAAATTGTTTAAACCTACATTTGGTAAGCTCCGGTTCACGTCATTGCTGATTTTCCTGCTATCACTTGAACTACTTAACACTATATCTGGCTAACTGGTAACACAATTAGATTGGTTTATTCTACATCTGGATAACCTTTGTTCACGTCATGACTGATTCAACTGCTATCAGGTAAACTGGTTAACCCTATATCTGGCTAACTGGCAATACAGTTAAATTGGTTAACCCTACATCTGGCAAGCCCTGGTTCACGTCATGACTGATTTTCCAGCTATCAGTTAAACTGATTAACCCTATCTCTGGCTAACGGGTAACACAATTAGATTGCTTAATTCTACATCTGGCTAACCCTAGTTGAAGTCATAACTGATTTGCGTACAAATAATTAAACTGTCAACACAGTTAAATTGGTTAACCCTACATCTGATGAACCCTAATTAAAGTAATGGATGATTAATATGTTACTAATCATATTGGTCGGTAGCGTAGTTGGTTCAATACCAGCTTTATGTGCTAAAGGTTCTCAGTTCGATCCCAATCAGAGTCAATACATTTTGAGAAGGATCAGCTGATAAACACCGGCTGTTCATTTGTCATTGGGCTATTAATTAATGATACTTTCTAAGGAATAGTCGGCCTTAGTTTGTAACAATGACTGCATTCGCTCATCTATACTCATCACACTCATTCGAAATCCATATTCGCCCATATCTTGACGATCGGCGTCTTATGAATAAATAAATAAATTTGACTGCATCGATTAAACTGGTGACACAGTTAAATTGGTTAACCCTACATCTGATGAACCCTAGTCCAATTCATGACTCATTCGCTCAAGGCTCAAAATTTTAGTGCTAATCTAAATTAAATGTAGTAAGAACCGTCCTGGCTCTGGGATCAGGCCAAATGATCATTACTAAGCTACGTAGCTAAATAAGAGAACATTTTTAGCTCCAGGTATGGATGTTATTTTGAGTATAAATTTAATATATAGAAGGAAATGAGTACTTTTTTAACCTTCCTCTTTCCTATACTCTGTGGTACAGGGGAAATTGAAGCATACAACAAAAACGATTTAATCAAATTTGATAGTTTTGGGGCATTGTAGAAGCTGGTAATAATTAATAAAAAAGCGCTTACAACTACAGTAAACACATTTAAGGTTCTTCAAGGCAAATGAAAATTGTGAAAGTAACCATTAAACTTGAAATATTTATTCTGACGGTCACTTTGTAAAAATTACGGAACTTTTTAGCGGCTTTCGATTTTATTATATCGATCATAATGTGATATTTTCTACTATTGTTATACTCCTGATCAAACATTTCTGAATTGACGTGAAAAAGTGAAACTATACGACACTGACTGTGCAATTCGATTTAAGGCCCCTGCTACCCTCCACTGCTCCATCTCCCATGACGGCAGGTGCTTGACAGAGGGTGCGTCAGCGAGGGTGGCTGCAAATGGCAGGTGGGGTGTGTTGGGGTTGATAAACAGCAATTACCATTCTTGGGCCAATCAAAATTGCTACATAATGGCCATGCGTTTTATTTATTTTCTAGATAGAAAGTTAAGGATCACAACGTCAACGTGTTCGTTGAAAAGAATTAACGCAGTCACATCAGCATACACAATCATGAATGATCCCAATAGGGGTTTTATCCACTGAATGATTGCCTTTACGGTGTTACTAATCTGACAATGACTGATTCTGTTAAATCACAATACTTTTTATATCCTCAACCAAAGAAATAATGGAGGGAGGAATACTGTATAGATCTCGTGTTTTTAGGAAGGTAAGGTTTATACCAGTGGTTCCCAAACATTTTTGTATGTCCATTATAACGAAAGGCTTCCACGCCCCCCCCCCCCCCACCCTAGACAATAAATACTATGACACACTTTGGATTTATATAAAACATGTATTAGATTGAAAAAAAGCTATCTACTTTTACAAAAAACATAATAAAACCTTTTAAGTTTTAATTTACTAGGTAAACTTCACGACTAGCACCCCCAACCCCCACCCCAGTTTGGGAACCCCTAGTCTACATGTAGTTTAACAAAATCAGTCACCATATTATACAGGGTGTCTTAGGTAACTATTTAGAACAAAGTATATAGTGCAATTTTGACAAAAAAAAAATAATTTTTTACTTTTGTGAAATTTAATTTGGATCTACTTTGCTGTTTTTAAAAATATTTTTTGGAAGCTTCGTCACGTCTAAAAATATGATTATAAATCTTGAATGGCTATGATGAACGTATTTTGGATTTGGACTTGTCTTCGCGTTTCCTATGAAAATATTCTCTTCGACATTAATGTTTGATGAATCATTTACAAGTTATAATAGCATAAAAAATTCCGTAATTATAGCCAATCAAATTTTGAGAAGTCAAATCCAATATACGTTGGAAACCATTAATTAGATACTAATTTTGAAAAGAACGTCCGTAATGCGACACAATTTAATCTATTTATTGGGACCAGTTAAAATGAGCTTACTCTAATTCAGGAAATATTCATATTATATTTATAAAAGAGGATGTTTGTATATCTATATTTATAAAAGAGGATGTTTGTATATCTATATTTATAAAAGAGGATGTTTGTATATATGTATATATATATGTTTGAAGTTTATGCGCTGCCAAACCATCCAACTGATCGCCATGAAACTTTAGGATGTTGTCCTGTATACTCCCGAGATGGTTTCTATGAAGTTTGATGCAGATCCGTCCACAGGGTCCCGCCCCACGGGCTCCTAAAGATCCCATGTTATTCAAATGGAGAATCGGAATTGTTTACAAAAAACATATGACTGTGTGGTTTAATGTAGTTTCACATGCCATAAGCAGATTGAAGTTCTCACAACAACAGTACTGTATATGTTTTGATTTATTGTATTTCTACATTTCAACTTGAGAGTGTAGCACTCACTACTTTTACTTGATCAGGTGATCTGTATTTGGTGTTAACCTTTTTTCCTTGGTAATTAAAACATGTGTTGAAACGTAGAAATAAAAAATAAATAATTATTTGTTTTGCAGTTTACTTTTTATGGCTTGCCTCCTAAAAAATCTAATATTGGTAGAAGAAGCAAAAATGCTCGAATTCTTTCAGCTATTAGGTTCTAAATCAAACTCAATATTATGACCGGCGAAGCGGGCGGGTACAGCTAGTATATATATATATATATATATATATATATATATATATATATATACATATATATATATATATATATATATATATATATATATATGTTTGAAGTTTATGCGCTGCCAAACCATCCAACCGATCGCCATGAAACTTTAGGATGTTGTCCTGTATACTCCCGAGATGGTTTCTGTGAAGTTTGATGCAGATCCGTCCACAGGGTCCCGCCCCACGGGCTCCTAAAGATCCCATGTTATTCAAATGGAGAATCTGAATTGTTTACAAAAAACATATGACTGTGTGGTTTAATGTAGTTTCACATGCCATAAGCAGATTGAAGTTCTCACAACAACAGTACTGTATATGTTTTGATTTATTGTAGTTCTACATTTCACCTTGAGAGTGTAGCACACACTACTTTTACTTGATCAAGTGATCTGTATTTGGTGTTAACCTTTTTTCCTCGGTAATTAAAACATGTGGTGAAACGTGAAAATAAAAAATAAATAATTATTTGTTTTGCAGTTTACTTTTTATGACATTTCTCCTAAAAAATCTAATATTGATAGAAGAAGCAAAAATGCTCGAATTCTTTCAGCTATTAGGTTCTAAATCAAACTCAATATTATGACCGGCGAAGCGGGCGGGTACAGCTAGTATATATATATATGTTTGAAGTTTATGCGCTGCCAAACCATCCAACCGATCGCCATGAAACTTTAGGATGTTGTCCTGTATACTCCCGAGATAGTTTCTGTGAAGTTTGATGCAGATCCTTCCACAGGGTCCCACCCCACGGGCTCCTAAAGATCCCATGTTATTCAAATGGAGAATCTGAATTGTTTACAAAAAACATATGACTGTGTGGTTTAATGTAGTTTCACATGCCATAAGCAGATTGAAGTTCTCACAACAACAGTACTGTATATGTTTTGATTTGTTGTAGTTCTACATTTCACCTTGAGAGTGTATCACACACTACTTTTACTTGATCGGGTGATCTGTATTTGGTGTTGACCTTTTTTCCTCGGTAATTAAAACATGTGGTGAAACGTGAAAATAAAAAATAAATAATTATTTGTTTTGCAGTTTACTTTTTATGACATGCCTCCTAAAAAATCTAATATTGGTAGAAGAAGCAAAAAGGCTCGAATTCTTTCAGCTATTAGGTTCTAAATCAAACTCAATATTATGACCGGTGAAGCGGGCGGGTACAGCTAGTCTTCCATAAAACAATAAGGAAGCTGCAGATATAACTTCGAAAGAGATAAAAAGTCTTAGTTTTTAACTTGGGAATCAAGTGTTTTACTCTGTTGTTAATAGTTATGGACACACTCAGTATGTGTCATCCCACAGGTGTCGCCCGCTTTAAAGTTGAATCTTTATTTTACGATTCAGAAAATACGCTGGAATTTTGCTTGGCTGTTCCATAACTAAACTTGGATCTTAAGCCTGTAAAATGATCTTAAACTTTTTTAGGTTTAAAAATACCGATATTTGATATGATGTAGTGTTATACAAATACGTGAGCCTACTACATTCTTTTTCTTCAACACCAAAATGTGGCCAGCGGAGATTGTAGGCAGATTTTCGTTGACAGCGTATTAGAATTCAGCAAGCACCTAAAACTCTAATCTTAACAATTGAATAATTAATTATAGATTCCTGGATTTAATGTAGGCCTAGATGCAATCCGTACAGACCTAATGAATGAGTTGTGAGCCTTATCGATGGGAACCTCGCAATATTGAATGCTCCAGTTCTCACTTGCTGTCACAACGATGATGTAAGAGCTTTGAATGGAACCCATTATAGGTTTATGAACGGTTGCATTGACATTACATATAATTGGTGGTATAAACACCTGAAATCCGGCTTCATATTGACCGATTTATGTGTTGTTAGCACTTGCTGGTTTTGTTAGCTAAGTATGTTTAATGTCTAGGGAGTGTTCATTTCTGAAAGGGAACTGGGAGACTAATTGAAGAACTGACCCTTGAACTGGAAGTGGGTGAAAATTGGCGACGGATGATTGCGAGAGTGAGTGGATGATCAATTGTAAGTTTGAAAATGTCTTTGATGTGAATGAATACCTAAATTTTAGATATAACAGCTAATGACTTGTGCAATACAATGTTAATTGTCTCCTGCACTAATAAACGAAATGAAATGAAATCATTGAATTAATTTGAAGGATAAACTCTGTGCTCGTGGAATAAGTTAGCTGAAGTGAATAACAAATATTGAAAATCAAAGAAATGAAAGAGATGGCTAAATTTTAATGTTCTTTCATTTAATTTCAACAAAAATAATAAACAACCCACGATATATATACTCATTACAAAATCTTCGGAACAACAGAAAAAATCTTGATAAAATTTGGAGGGAAGTAAATTTTGTTACTAAGAGACTCAGTAAGAAAGGATTTTTCGAAAGTCCACTTCTAAAGGGTAGAAACGGCCCGTAAGTGTTTTCTTACATTCTTAAGATTAACATTGGTATCAATTCAATTTAATTAAAACAATGATCGAAAACATAAACATGACACAGAGGATGGCTAATTTGGTTTTCATTGTGAAATGTTTAAAGCTATTTCTACTAGCCATGCCATAATTGCAATCATTTTCATCCCCCTAATGTAGACTTCAAGGTTTTCTAGACTATAAAACGTTGTTATCAAAGACGACCGCAGCAGGTTTAGTTTATAATATTGATGTGATTGATTTAGAGAGAACCACGGAGGGAAAGGTATGCACGCGAAGAGAACCGCCGCGTAGTGAAGCAAGGGCTGTCGGGTAGTATTATATACTCAGAAATAGGAAACTTAAACGAATTGTAACATATTAGAAGATTCTCGGGGGGAAAAATGATTGTAGTTTGTAACTGCGGCAAATTAGCATAAAGACAATTTGATTGAAATGAGTATGCCTTCTTTAGAACTGGAGAAAATAATTACTTCACAATCCACACATTTTTTATGTTGATTTTAGCTTTTTCTGTACGCACCCAGTCTCACATACTTCCTGTGGAACTGGTTGGTTGAACAAGAACTGAGGCCAACAAATCATATGCTTAGGCTAAGCTGTAGAAAATTCAGTCCAAGGGAATATACATCGGTGGGTAGTGGTGGTCGAAACAGAATCACTACCCACCGATTCTGTATTCTGTATACAGTGGCTATGGCTCACCCGCCCACATATACACGTACAGTGGTATATACCCAACCACCCACCAATACACGTACAGTGGTACTGAAACAAATAAATGCATGTAAACGTTTAGATACAGTTAACCTGAAAAACATATCTAATAACTGTATGAGTACGTAAGGCTGGTACTGACCCACCCACCCGTCCCTACACGTACAGTGGTACTGACCCACCCACCCGCCTATACACATAAAGTAGTATTGGCCCACCCACCCACCCAAACACGTACAGTGGTACTGACCCACCCACCCGCCCATACACGTACAGTGGTATTGGTACAAGACTAAGGTAAAAAGAACACACCCTCATAATACAAAAGACAAATTTATTGGACTGTTTACCTGGAAAGAAAGTAAATGGTAAACACCAGTATAAATGGCACTTGACACTTTTTACCGTCGCACATTTTTTTAATGTAAATTTATTTGAAGTTTAAGTTGGTAAGACATATTGAAATTAGGTGAGTGTAAAGTGGTTTTTGTAATACATTAAGCGTTGCTTTTTTTATAAATGGGGGCTGCTAAATGACATGTACCTAGGGTAGATTGGTGGGCTGCAAAAACATTGTTTGGTGTTGAAAAGGGTCATGTTTATGGGATCAAATTCTGTACAGTTTATGTAGGGTGTTCGAACGAAAATTATTTTTGAAATTAAAAAAAATTAAATTGAAGTATCAAACGTGTTATGGGGAAAAAAATCTAAAAAATTTCGTTATGGAGGTATATGGCTGCCTAAAGTGACTAATTTGGCATTTTTGGTGCACAACTCATAAGCAAAGCGTGTGAGATATTTGATTAATATTTTGAGAATATAGTAGACAAAAGGTACTAACCAACCTAGTATATGGTAAATCTGACAAAAAATATTTTTTTAAGTGTTACCAATTATTATTTTTCTATAAATGATGTTCGTTCAAATTTCGAGTTGAAATTTGTACATTTAACTTTGGCTAAAAAAGTAGTTTAATAATATATATATATATATATATATATATATATATATATATATGTATATATATATATATATATATATATATATATATATATATATATATATAATTTATTGCTAGAGTTTACTAGGTCTGAAGATTGACTTATCTGTGAGGGAGTAGGTCTGTAGCCATATATTTCAGGGGTTGAACAAAAGAACATTAATAAGTTGTGGTTAATAGCCTTAATCCTCGTATCTATGTATGAGAAGATTCTTAACAGTCGAGTGTGTAGGTTGGAGGCACTACCTCCAAGTAAAAGTAAAAGAAGTGAAGTAAAAGATTTATTTACTCAGCCGAAGGGGGGAGGGGTTGAACATCATTATGTGGTGAAGATCTTCCACGTAAAGAAATTTGGTGTCATTCCCATTTTGTTAATGTTTATGTCACTTCGTTGTGCTACTGTTGAGTGATGAAAATGAACATTGATGAGAATGTATCCCTTTTAAGTGTTAGGAGACGTATCGTAAACTACACTGAACTCACCCCAAAAACCTTCGGACACTTGACTTTGGATTGACACAAGCTCATTGACCCATCCATGGGGACATGGTAGTCTCCCTCTCCGGAAGAGACGACCATGTACCACCTGTCCCCTCGTGTGATAACAGAACGCCTGCTATGACATAACCGCCGCACCGCTCAGCGTCGGCCGGTGAAAGTTCTTGTGGAGTTGGAAAGCGCGGCCACTCTACGCTACATTTTGTAACCGCTCATGCAATATGACCTCTAATTCCTGCAGGAATCTTGACTGACGCAACAGTGAATGGCAGAGCGTCTGGCCAGCCCTTTACCTAGTTGCCCGTTCGCGCCTGACCGAAGCGCCGCCCATATTATAATAAACAATCTACTGTAAAACGTTAAAAAAACGCGCCTGTTTTCAGTCCAGCCTTGAAAAGACACGTCTGACAATAACCTGTTTCCATTCTACTTCAGGAAGTAAAATATATTTCTGTGACCTAGCTTATTACTTAGCCTTACTTTTAAATGTGCCGTATGTATCCTTTATTCTTAAGCACTCCTGCTGCAGACTTTCTTTGGTGCATATGACCACCTGTTTACTTTCATACAAGCTTTATGTAAATTTGAAATCTCCGGAAGGGAAGTAACCGAGACATTAATATTCGACTGAAATAATATTAAGTCAAAACATTCTGTCTTCTGGAAGGTCTTCACATGTCATGACTCAACTCCAAGATAGATAAAATTATTACTTATAAGAAGCCAAACACAATCAATCAAACTTACAAATAATTTTTTATCAAACCCCCTTAACATATTATCTTCATTATATTCAATAGTGGAATATTTCACATTATGCTTATCTACATTTATTACTACAATAGAGTGGTGTAACTTAAATTTAAAAAAAATCTTGGATGAGCGAATAAATCTCCCCTTTTGTCGAGGGTAAATTGTACTCGTGCTTTCTCAAAACCAATATGTTGATTAAGGAATTTTATGTGATAAATAATATGTCAAGCCCCCACTTTCAGGGGTTAGTAATTTCGGCTCTTCTCAGCTGCTATTACTGCAGGTGCTGGCTGAAGAGGCTGTTGACACTCGGCGTTATAAATAATCTCAAGTTTCATGTCGGCAGATCGTTAGTGCACTCAACGGGCGAGGCCTTGGGAGGCCAAGTTCATTGTCACGACACGACTCCCACCAACCCAGTTCATTTGCCTATTTCCCGTCCAAACGATTGAAGGGCCGGATGACGGCTACCAGAGCGGAACGCCAAAGGTCTTGTCGGAATCAGTCAGATTTTAGATAATTAGAATTAGAAAAAAAAACATGTTAAAATTTATACCTTTTTAAGGCGCAGAGAAGAAAGAAACAGAGGTCGCATCCAATAGTGTGCTTAATGTGTGTCGAGTAGTTAGTTCTACAGTTTGCCGTGAGGATGGCAGGGCCAGCATGTTGTAACTCGCTCCCTTCATTCTTTTGGGAGCGACGATCATCGAGGATAAATGTATTAATTGACACTATAGATTTATAAAGACGTACGGTACATTTGTTTATTTATAATCACAACGGATTCGTTTGCTGCAGTCAAAGGAAAAGCGACCTCTGTTACTTTTTCTCTGTGGTTATGGTAACCACAGCTACAACTCACAGTTTACAAATCATACTTCACTGGAATTACCAAATTACCACCAGAAAACTCAGAACACGTCCAATCGGCTCCTCACAATTAAACGCAGGCGTTTGAAAATTATAATTTCCAGTTTTTTAATATTCTATGTATTTTTAAATGCATTTTGTGAAAATAATAGCCTTCTAGTAAAAGATAAAATAAAAATTTGCTGAAATTTACTACAATTTTGTTTGAATTAACGGTATTCAATATTCAGTGTTTATACAAGCGTGTATTAATTTTGAAGTTTTATAATTTCTAACTTGTGTTCTAAGCTGATTCAGTAACCCACGACGATGAACTGTCGGTGGGTAATACCCTCAGCGATGTAGGATAAGTAATTATTCCCTTTGGCCCTAGAGGATGTAGGATGGGTGGGTATAGCCAGCGAAAAAGATGGGTTGGCAGTAATCGTGCGTTCACCCTCTTGTTGCAGAAAGGCCAAAATTTGACAAATTTATATTTAAATATTTACCACTTCCCTCCCCACGGACCACTTCCCTCCCCACGGACCACTTCCCTCTCCACGGACCACTTCCCTCCCCACGGACCACTTCCCTCCCCACGGACCACTTCCCTCCCCACGGACCACTTCCCTCCCAACGGACCACTTCCCTCCCCACGGACCACTTCCCTCCCCACGGACCACTTCCTTCCCCACGGACCACTTCCCTCCCCACGGACCACTTCCCTCCCCACGGACCACTTCCCTTTCCAACCTCACTAATCCGCCCACAAACCCGTCACCCATGGATATGTATGGTCCTTGTACTCAAACGATCTACCTAGATGAAAGTCAGTCGATTTTATATCCTTGAAGTGTTGTCTTTCTTTTAAAACGAATAGTCACTTATTCATATAGAACAAAGCTAGTCACTTGTACAACACTCGGAACAGAAGCAATTTAATGTATCCCATTCACTGGCTTACTCTTAGAGAGAAGGGTCTCCATTATACTGCTTTGCGATTGTTTAATTCCCTACCTCAACACCTAAAATCCATTGACAGTTCAAAAGCATTCATCCTTAAACTTTAATCTTTTTTGATTGAAAAGTGCCCGTACTCAGTAGATGAATTCCTGTCAGGGTGTGCTGGTTAGGAATGTGGGAACAAATATTTTATAATTTTAAGTTTGTTTGTAAAGTTTGACTTATTTTATGTAACTCATGTTATTAACGAAATAAAATATTCTGATTCTGATTTTATCGGTAACGAAGGGTGCTTTATCAACGTCAATTGTTCGATTGTCGAACCCAGTAGTGTTAGTGGCACGCGTTGACGGTGTGAGTGTTGCAAAACTTCACCCGGTTACAACAAAATTTGAGAACTTGCCTGAAATGGATCAAGAACTGGCTATATTTTCAAGAGATTTATTTGCTTTTTATTCTTTGGAAATCACGGATTTTACAGATTTTAGTATTTTTAAGATATTTTCGTTAATTTAAATGATATTTTAATAATCTTTTCTTTTAATTTGCTGTGTTTTTTCTCTAAATACGGTTTTTGCAAAATACTCTATGAGATATTGATGGGATACATGTTTGTATGATAATTAAAAAAATGGTTTCGATTATAACTACATAAACTGCTGATGTATAGGTAATATACACGTTGCAGTGAGGTGCCCAATATTAACTGTTAATTTACGTTGAGCAGACTGTTATCTTATATTATTTTGTGTTAATTTATAAGCAAATTGTTTTCCCGTATTGTTTTGTGATAATTCGTAAGAAGACTGTGTTTTATTGCTTCTTTGTTGTACATTAATATTGAGCTAGTCACCGATTACTTGAAGTGACGGCTAATAATTCGAACCAGAAAATTTGTAAATTTATTTTGTAAGCTTAGTGGAATAAAATATTTTCTTTTATCTTATTTAAAAACTATTTTAGTCTATAACTATTTATAGAGATGTAAATGAAAAACTACTTTCGTGGTGAATTGCGATCATTATAAACATCAACTATTGACTACAAATAAAACAGAATTCTCCCATATTACCGCCGGCAGGATTAGGCGATAAGGCTAAGTTAGGTTAGGTTAGGCTAAGTTAGGCTAAGTTAGGTTATGTTTGGTTGGGTTGTTAAGATGAAGTAAATATTTCGGGTTGAAAACTAATTTTATTGAAACACCAATTAATTATACTGTACATTCATTTTCAGCATAAAATGTTTAAAAATACAGATTTAGTTTTTTCACTATGAGATAAAAAACTAGTTTTTCGACTTCCTGTAAAAACGAGTTTTCCGCGATTGAGTTCAACCTTCTCAGAGATATAAACTCATATTTCACAAATTTTTTAACAAAATATTTATGGCATAAAGCGCAGTTGGGTGGATTTTAGAACCGTGTAATTTATTATTCGATAATCATAACTTATTTTGATAGTTTATTATTAGATGGTAGCATACACGTAACGTTGTTTGTTCCATTATTACGCATTTTAGTTATCACAGAGAAAAATATACAGAGGTCTTGTAATAAAACAACAATGCCAAAATTAACCACCTTGATGTGACGTAGGCTCTGTATTAGTGATTTTTAAACGTTTAAAATGAATTCAATACTTCCTCTGAAGAAAATTATATAAGCCCTATTAAAATATTACGATTATGTAATTCCTTGTTATTTGTAAATAAACACTTTCAAAATCAGCAAACCAGTTTTGAAGCAGTTATTTAAATTCAAACGGGAATTGAATAACTTCTTTTGGAAATAGATTTGTGATTAAATGAAACCTGTTCATAAATATTTTAAAAATTTACTCTGCAAATAAACGAAGCTACAGTGTCTGTGTCCGGCAGGCGTACGCCTACATTTTTGTGAAATTATATCCCACGGTATATAGAATACACACATATATACATGAATTATATAACCTATTACTATAAAAGATGGACAAAAATATGAAAATGCTCTCACAACATCTTTATTTTGCCATAGATAATTTGATAGTTTACATTTTTTTAGTAATTGTGTTCCATAAAGTATAATTTTTGATCAGAATAATTTACTTGAAATCGTTAAACAGCGGAGAAATAATATTGTCCAAACTGGTTACTTTGAAGTTTAAAAGACCGCTACTCTGCAAAGGATACACATTTTGAAGCCCGTTTGCAGCAATTAATTTCTCTTAAATAGGCCTTTCATTTGATACTAAACTCGACCTAGGCTTACGTTGAAATTTTCGTTCAATTCATGGTGGGCCGTCGCGTCCCCTTGAAAAGATGAAATGTGGCCAATGGCGTGAAAAAGCATGTTCTTATTAACCATCATCATGTACAACGTTTTACAAGTGAAGTTATACAAAAGTTGTGAAAGCGTTTCCATATTTTTGTGCACCCTGTATATCAATAATATAACCTATTGATGTGTTCTATATTCCGTGCTATGTCCGAAGACTAGTTGCTATTGCTATACAATATACAAGAAACAAAAACAACACTGGACACAACTAATATTTCAGGCGTCACCGTTTCTAGAGCGCAACAAACTGTGACAAGAATCGACGTTGTAACGCTTCTCTGGCGCTTACAAAACTAAACGAGTGAACAAAGCCCAATTATAAGTTAATTGGAACAATGACGTGTTTTATATTGGGCCAAGAGTAGTTCAGAGAGGGAAAGGAGATATTGAAGGCCACTCCGGTATAATTTCTTTTGTTCATCGCGTACTTCGGCTTCCCACTGATTTCTTGAAAAATGTTTATTGCTACTTAAAAACTCATTTTATTCAATTGACGATTTTTTTAGTTTTGGTTTAGTTGAATTCTAAGTACTATATGCTTTATCTCATGCTTACCACAGATAATAGAGGTGCTTAGTGGAAATGTGCTGAGGCCCCCTTCCCCTGGGTAACCTGAAGGGTAATCGAAACAAAAGATAAACATTGCAGAAAGTTAGTTTCCCATATTTACCAATATTTTAAAGATATTTTGCTAACCCTATTTAATAGTTTAATATGTTATGTATTTATTTTATGTTAGGTTAAATTATATTCAGAATGACTTGGCAATATATAGCTGCAATTATGACTTTCAATGCTGTGAAGTTTGATGGCAATAAATGATTATTATTATTACTATTCGTTATTCCGAAATGTATCTCTATAGTTTTTAAGCTATTCTTTATTTATTGAACGACCCGACTTTACTTCAGTTCACTCTTGCAGCAAATGCTGGAACTATGAGGAATTTGGGAATGCTACAACCATTGGCGTAACGTTGTAAGCCACCCGCAACCATAGCAAGGGCTTTATATTTTGCATTGTTGCCAAGTTTTAGTTTTCTAAATGTACCTATTTTATAACCTAACCTACTTGTATGATATTTATGAGAATTAATGTTATGATCGTGGACTCTCTTATTACTTATATTGCTTCTTAAATTTTTGTTTCCCCTTGTTTAAAGATTATTAATATCACATTATTTATATCTTGTTCTATTGTATTATTTTTTTAACCAATTATAATATAAATCTACAAAAGTGGATTTCTGCTTCAACAAGTGATTAATTATTATTGTGTCGTATGACAAACGTAGAACTCTTGGCAACACCGGGCGTCACTTAAAACTCTAACCACGCTCATGACAAGTCGGGACATTCATTAAATAAAGTGTATTATTTATAGTTGTACAACAAACACATATTGCTCGTCTCCATGTTAAACAGTGTCACGATATTTTCTGTAGTTTGGGGACTGTCCGCTTTGTAGCGCGTCGAATGTTTGTGGACTGAACATGGTTGTCAGATCGTCCCGATCTACAGAGGACCCAAACTGATACGCGATCGGTACTCACTTTGTCACTGTTCAATCTGGCAACGCCGCATGGACGTGCTGATAGTGCCTGTTCTCGATGAACTACGCGCACTTCCTCCTATATTACGAGCAATCTGTGTTGTCAGGTGTCCAAACAAAATGAGATAAGTATGATATGGCGACACGACTTGAAGTCACACTGAGATCGACTAATCCACAAATAGCACCTCACTAACCAAAACTACTTAAATGTGAAATTTGAACCACGTGTTATGTGCGTGATCTTGTTGGCTATGTTGATGATTCTGAGTTTCAACGACAGAACTCGGACATCGTCTCTGATGAGGTTACGTAATGAACACTGAAAAAGAGAACACATATTGTGAATATTGAGAATGTGAATATAAATATTGTGAATATAAAAAAATGTTCATCTCACAGTTGAGTTATCAGGAAAATACTACGAAAAATAAGTAAAATATGATAGATAACAATTGATGTGTCTTAAGATGATAATGATATATGTCTTCTTTCCAAGGGGTAAATGAACAACTATTCCAAAAAAAGTCTAGAAATAATCATAACTTTACAAGCTTGACAGAAATTTTTAGGGCCAATTTTTAATAGTACTTATGAAGAAAGCATCTTGTAAAAGACTAGAAACTCATCTCGCCTTTAAAAACAATTCCAAAATTGTATTTTGACTTTTATAGTCATAAAGTAATTTTCAATCCAGTAAAACCTGATTTTGTACTTGCGACTCTGGTAGAGCGCACCCTGATTTAGAGATAGCGCAGATTTGAATCTTGGCAATGGAATTGTTTATTCCAGTAAATTTCACCTTACAGTAAACAGTTCTCTTCCGCAATATAACCGATAACATATTGAAATTATTTCGTTTATTTTTGTACTTGATCCCATATGCGTTAGCATGGAAAAAGTATTTTGATCGCCCAAACAAACATTTTTTACAAGTTAGTCTAAAAATCCATTTTAGGGTCCCATGAACACAAAAAAGTGATTTTTTCGAAAAACAATTTTGGATGTCTGTCCGTATATGCGTCTGCCTGTGTTTATGTGTACTTCGCTGGAGACCAAACGGATAGATCAATTTTTATGAAATGTGGTACGTATGTGTATTTAGCCAATATCTCCTCAATATTAGTTCACTTTTTTGATATTTTAGTTTTTTTATAGGAAAAAACATACAAAAATATTATTTTCTCAAAAACGGCTCTAACGATTTTGATTACATTTTTCAGAAAAGATGTGAATAAAAATTTAAAATATTTTAGTACAAACAGCACATCTCTAACTTGATTAGTTTTTGCGTTATGGCAAAAAACTATTTGGGAATCAAACTGGTAATTTTCAAAGTTTTGATTTTTTTAGTGTTTTGATATGGGGAAAAGTTTGTGCAGATTCTTTGGAACTATTTATTTTCCCAAACTTCAAATAATAGTAAGATATGACTTTTTAATCCTAAATCAACCCTCATCTGTACAAATTTCACTCAATAAAGCCCTTTATCAATACGATACCTCAAAATGTTCGTGTGAAATGATATGATTCAAAAATTTTTGATAAAGACTACCTTTGTTTCTATTCAACCCATTGATCTGGGTGACTGATGTCTTTGTCTGATGTAAGTGGGCCTCGTGGCTGTTTAAAGCCCCCGGCCACGTGAGGCACGTAACTCGTGACGTTGAAGTCGTGAGGCACAGCGGGGTCAAGGTCAGATGAGAGCGAAGCGAGCAGCAGCTGAGACCGAAACGTCATATCGCTGCTGTACAAGGCCATCTTAAGTAGATACGCAGTATGCTTGATTAAGGATGTTGTTGATTTGAGAAGAACATGTCTATTTTTTAAAACTTTTTATAAAAGTATACGAACTTTTTATAAAACAAGCATTCCTAACCGGTCAAATCGCTATAATCATACCAAAATAAAGTAAATTATAAGTAGACAAAGACAAAGAAGTAGACTATTTTTTCCTGTGAAGTGGCTTTTGATTTTTAAGTAACAATGCCAGGGGTGTTACTTAATTGTTACTTAAAAATAAATAAAATAAGAAATATATTTAATTTTTTTATAATTATGTTAATTTTTGTGCAAATCACTCATAACAGTGCTCATTTTAACGAACTTTTAAGCAATTAAAAAACGTTCTTTGATGTATCCACAACAATTCCACCGTTTTCAAGTAATTTAAAATTGAAGGTTTGAAATTTCGGGTTACCTTAAACGAGAATAACTCAATTTGTATTGGGTTTACAAATGTGATTTAAAAATGAATCCTTTTGTTTTTTTGCTAGCTACGTATTATTATTCTAATAATTTGTTTGCTAAATTTAAAAAGTTTAGAGTAAAACTGCGGTAAAGATGAGTTTTTCAATAAAAAATGTAAGTTTTAGTCGTGAGTAACTTGGGAAGTAAAAACTTTTCAAAAAAAGTTACATGATGAAAATTGCTCAGAATAGATCAATCTATCGATTCCATGTTATATTGTGATTAATACATGTCTCATATCCTATAAAGTGTGGTTATCACCCCTAGAGTAAAATCCCGCTTAAGCACAGGGTAGCTTTTGAAGAAGGTGAATCTATACCTGAATCCAAAATGTTCAAAGAAATATACTGTGATTACCAGAATTTCACACGGCATTTCACCTTTAATGATTGTGCTATCTCTTTTATTCGGATTTTGTGCAGAACACGTAATATTATGCTATATTTGGATATTATGTTAACACTATGATTTTTTTTCTAAAGTGAGTTTGGTGGCTTTGGGTCTCACACAGGGTCGGATTTAGCATTTTGTCATCCCTAGGCCCAATAATTTGTCCGCCCCTAGTATAGTTAAATGTATAGTAGTATAGTTCGCCACTTTCTGAAAAACCTTTATTAAAAAATTATATCATACCTATATGTTAATTGCTTAAACACCACTCCATGATGGAACTTTATCATTGCAAGTTTTTGAGGAATTTACATGGTTATGGGCTTAACAAAATACCGTTAATGTATTAAGAAAAATTGGTTAATAATTTAGGTTTTTTTCTATTTAGTCATTTGGGCAATAATAATAAAAAAAAACCCCGTAATACATTATAAAATAGGGTTAATATAAGAAACACAGCTTACATGAAGTATTTTGATAAAGTGACACAAAAACTGTGTTTAAAAGTAAAACTGGATATTTTGTATGTACAAATGGTCCGCTCAGTGGTTGCTATCGGCGTGGACACTACTAGAGAAGTCTGGGGTGTCCATGTTGGGTGGTAGTCATTGTGCAGATGTTGTGTGGGGGAGATAACTGAGTATCAAACTTGTCAATTAGCTGAAAATCAGACCAGCACTACGTGGTTAGGATTCCACGTAAAGCTGTAGGTCCATTAGTTGCCCTGGCTGTTGGGCTATTAATAAATTGCCCTTTCTGAGGAACAGTTGAACTCAGTTAGTAACCAGACTACACTCATCCTACACTCATATAACCATTCATATTCGCCTTAAAATACCAACAACGTTGTGTCGGCGTCTCATATGTAAGAATAAGTAAAAATATGGTACATTGTAGTAGTATAACAAAATTACATTTTCCGTTCGACTAGAATACCAAATGCGAGAAAATGGGTACAGCTCAAACTATCTAATATGTAAAAAGTAAACCACGTATGTCAGCAAGCTCGACTTAAGCTGGAATACTGGAAGCACGAAGATTCGAGGTTCAAGAAAACTTAACTGGGTATTCACCACTCCACAGAACACTAGTCAGTTTATATATATAATTTTAAACTACACATAGGAAAATTGAAGTGAAAGCCGAGAAAATGTCATTTATACTGATATTTAATATTGAGGGATGAACGCTAAACGTTCCATTCCGAGGTGGAATTCGAGTTTATGTGAGCACGGAGAGAATGAACGAAAGAATGAGGACAGCCTGTGCCACGAGCAATCTGTTGTTATTTGGCGTCATCAAGACGGTCACCCTCCTCTATAGGAGGAACATGGGAGTTGGAGTTGCATGGGGCTGGCAGTGGCAATACAATGCGTACCGCTCGACGACATCCCTACAGACAGTTCTCCCGTGTTTGAGATAAATGTTGTAACGAAGTTGATGCATAATGTTGACAAATTTAAATAAAAAAATTTTAATTAAAAAAATAAATAATGTTGAAAGTTTAAATTTACCAACAATTATTTGTTCCAATGGACTTCAAAATAAGAATGTTTTATTCGCTTGCTTTTTTTGATCAATTCAACAAATATGTTAAATTATTTGTTTTTGTTATGGCTTTTTATTTTTATTTCTAGATATTTTTTAATTTTTTTCTCGGCCGTGTGCCCCCTGGGAGCTTCCGCCCATAGGCCCGGACCTATTGAGAAATCCGGCCCTGGTCTCACAAATTCTCTATGGGACAACAATTAACTACAGTTAATCGTACTATAGGTACAAATTTGATTTTATTTCGAATTCATTTTATTCGATTTATTGTTTCTCGATTTTATAACAACTTTATACATTTTGTACATGCCTATGTCGCAATTTTTCTGGTTAAAAACAATATTACAAGCAATTATACACAGCCATACAGCATTACAAAAGTTCACATAGTAAAATTTAACAATAGAGAATTTTCACAAGAAACAGGATATGCAATATGCAAGGCAAAACAGTCAGCAACTAGTGTTCATCTTTTACAGAGAGAGTAATAGAACCGAGTTTGCGTTCGAAGTTGACCTTGTTCACTAGCGCTAGCAGTGGCGCATTATGAAACTAACCTCCCAGAACAACACAACTCAGCTGTCAGTTGTAAACAAACAAAGCACTCAAAACAGTGAGTAGGTAATCAGTGAGTGAGTGTTGAGGAAAAGTATTCTTCATTGTTAAGGGCTGCTTCAGGACAATTTAGTTACATTTCTGTGGATAAGTGTGTATAGTTTTCTGTCTTTATTGATCTTCATCAACCTGTGGGTGGACAGGTGAATTTAGTTGTACAATCCTTTGTTCTTATTTCAATTGTTTGTGTGAATAATTCAACTTATGAATCTCGATCATATTGTTGATTCTCCCAAGTTTAAATTCTAGTAGTCACTTGAATTACAGGTGACAGTTAATCAAATTATTTAATTTAATAAATACTCAATTGGATGATTATTAATGACAATCATATAGTTGCTAAAATACAGATTAATATTTATTGCAAATACGTTTATGATATGCTATCTTGTTTAGACAGGAATAAGTTACTTTCATATTCATAATATTATGAGTTGAAAAAACATAACATGAAATATAATACATTTTATAATATGACTAATGCTACAAATTAATTACATTTTAATTCAGTCCAATCATAAGTTAGAAATAATGGCCCTTTTTAATTTTTAAATAAATCAAGTTCTCAAACTAGTATGAGATGGTTTTAAGGTAAGTTATTAGTGCGTCTGATGTAGGTCAAGTATTTTCAGCGGGTTGAGAAAGATCTCATAGTGTGTTAACTGGCGGAGGCTCAATTTAGAACTAGTACAGCCTCAAACACTCCTGGCATTGTGCCTATATTATCATTGACTACCTACATTCTATTGTTTGCTATTTTTTATGTCACACCTAGTGCTTTTTAATTATTTTCATATGTTATTACATGCTTTATTTATTTTTACATTGAGTCATTATGACTGGAGACTTTCAGTCAGCCTTTTGCTGAAATAGAATAATAATATTCAAGTTAGTTTTTATGCAATAGTCCAAGTGCCCGAGTTGTTCATTTTTCTAATAGTGAAAGGGGTTTACACTCTCAATAAGGTCCTTTGAAAGTACCCACAAGAAAAGACAAAACAATTTATTTTAAACTCAGATTTCAACTCAGTTGACATCCAATATGTCAACAATCAGCTGACTAGAAACCCTAAAATCTGCCTTTTTAGACCCTCCTCCCTCTTTGTAACGGTAATACTGACCCTCATCAAACTTTAAAAAACTAAAAATTTCTCCCTCAAAAATTACGTAACAGTCAGCAACCCCCTCCCCTATTTTTATCTACTTTCATATTTTGATTTATGATAAAGTCATAGTTAATACTGTGTTCATTTATGAATACTATAACTAAAGTATAGGCTCTAATCTCTTAATTATTAATTTCTCTAAGAAGTTATTTCAAACTTTTTTGTAACTATGATTAGTAACCAGCAAAGATAAATTGGGTGTTTATGATCTTTTCGTTAATTTCAGTCCAATGAGATGCCGTCACTAGTGGAAGCCATTGAGAGGAAGTATGGTGATGATTGGGAGAGCTTTGACAAGATTCTGCCAGCCATTGCCATCTTTGTGCCACCGCCTCGGGGCAGCCTTCCGCCAATGTTGGTCTTCAATGACTGCAGCATCGACACGGCCGGGAACCCGGATCTCCTGCAGGATAAATGTTCTCGGGTTCAGGAACTGGACCTAGCTCAGAATTGCCTCACCGAATGGTCAGAAGTGAGTTGTGTTAACAGTCAATATGAATTGGTGATAGTATATTTGGTAGAGACCTTCTTATGAGAGCTATTTGCTTCGTACATTTTTTATTCTGTAAACGCATCAATAATATTTTGGGCCACAGGTTTAAATAAACAGATTTTTGTCCTCTCTTACATGATTCATATTTTTTTCTACGTTTTAGTCAAATAACTAATGGGTGTTTGTAATAAAAAATATTGGTAATATCTCAGAGCAAAACATTTTTTTGTTTTATAATTTCTGTGGAGTGTTAAATTACTGTTTTAACTATATTATATTTGAAATTTTCAATGTTATAAAAACATAATACATTTTCTTTTAAATGTATAAAATATTCGAACTGTATGAAGTTGCACGTTAAAATTTTTGTCAACTAGTTGTACATATTTAATATAGGCCCTACATTTCAAGTTTTACAAATGAAAATCTGATTTTTGTCAATATAATTTATATTATAATCTTTAATTCTATTAAACATTTTCTTAAGAAATTGACTAAAGGAGATAGCCTGGAGAGCATTCAAAATTGGTAAATATTCCTTCACATATTACATAGCTTTTCAATTCATAATTCTACAGTGAAAACATTTCATTTGGGTTTAAATAAAAACATCACTTGGAGTCAACCATTAAAGTTAAGCTAATGATAAGACTGCTTGAGGTTATCAATGTGAAGAAAGGTTGCAAAATTCTATTATCTAATCTCAATAGAGGGTGATAAGTTGTTAACACGTTCGCTGCGTTTGACATTTTTTGCGCTTATTCTTTTGGTGCGTCACGAGATCTCGAGGCCTCGTTGTTTATCATTAATTCAGTGCGGGACGAGATCCCGAGGTCTCGTTGCGCAACAGATATTGCGCGCACGGTAACACGTCACACAGTGCAGATAGAACACTCTAGGTTTTTGTTTCGGAACTAACAGGATTCTGACGTCATAAGTGCTGAGCAGTGTTTGATTATAACATATGTACACGAGACCTCGGGATCTCGTTCCGCACCAAGTGAAAGAATAGTAAAAAATCAATTCCTATCGATAAATAATCGTTATAAATAAGTGAATCATTCATCTTCTTGGAACTTATAATGTTTTTTATATTATAATATAGTTATGATTACATTTGTTTTTCATTATATAGCCCTACTTATGGTATATAAAAGGGGGAAAATGGGTACAATCGGATAACTGTCGGAAATAAAATATATACAAAATATACAGGAAGTATCAAAGTAACACCACAGAACGCATATAAATCATAAACAATATATTACTTGTAGCTGAAAGAAAGCAGAAAACTGAAGGAAAGTTATGCTGTTTCCCACGTTTTCTAACAACAGCTGATTCATAAAGCGTGGTGTGTCATATGAAGCAAAACTTTCCCGCGTTTTCCAACAACAGCTGATAAATAGAGCTCTGAGAGAGAATGAACAGCAGACAAATAACCTGCAAACCAACAATAATTTTCCCGCCCTTTACAAGAACATCTGGTCTAGGCTGGGTAGCGCTTAGCTCCAGACGTCTAGTTGTTCACGTACGAGGCCTAGAGGTCTCGTGCCGCACACAGCTAATACGTTATTATCCTGGTGCGGCACGATATCTATAGATCTCGCGTACCTTCTAGATAACTAAAAACAATCACAACAAAAGTTATTCGAGAGAATACAACCCTAATAAAAATACCGTTTTTATAATCAGAAATATTGCAATCGTAAAAAACCAAACACACCTCAAATTTATTAATGACTTAAAGTATATTTGCGACACGAGACCCGGAGATCTCGTGACGCAGCGAACGTGTTAAACAAGTCCGAATTTAAAAGGCTTTTGGACTTTTAAAACTAAAAAATGCATTATCTGAATAACACCATTAAAAAATTTTGTTGTTTAACATCAAACTTACGCTGATGTAATAATTCTGTTTTTAAAGCTTTGAGAACTGGTGATCTCTCTTTAGACCATGTTTTGGTTTATCACTAATTAGATTTGTAACTTTCATTTGTGAAAATTGTGGAATATATAAATAACAAGTCATTTCATCAGGAAATCAATAAAATTAGTATGGAATCAAAATAAAGAGTACATGAATACAGGTACATGAATAAAGATTCAACATGCTTCCAGTTTGTATCATTTGCACAATGTAAAAAAATAATTCCTTAAAGATTTTATTGTTTCCAATCAATTTTTATGTTTTGGGTAACACTATTAAATTCATGTTAAACTGTACACGTGAACTTTTAACAGTTCTAAGATAATATTCAATTGTGACAAGAATATACTTAATTTTTTTACTCAATAATTTTTCTATTATTATTTTAGATTTCTATCAAATATAATTATCATATTCTCTCATAAATTAAACCCTTTGCAAATATTACTAAACAAACTCCGATTGAGAGCTTAGCTGAATTATGATTTTAAATAATCACGGGCCGCCAAAGTTGGTAAATGACTATCCAAGTTGATTATCGGTGGCCCCCAAACCCCCGAGGGGTGTCACAAAAATGATTACGGGTGGCTAAGCAAAATGATCAAAGACTACCGAAATATGTTAGCAGCAATAATAAGTCCCTGCTCTCTCTATCATTCTCTGTTCCACTCTAGAGTGCTGCGCAACAAGGTCTAGCGATGGCCTCGCCAAGATAGCATAGTAAAATAAGTGGTCTGACTTTTTAACGTTGCATTTTCGCTTCTTATAGATGAGTATTCATCGATTGTACATTATAGTTGTAGGAATATAAAAACACAATTTTTATTTGTTACAGATCCTGTGTATACTCAAACAAATGCCTATGCTGAAATTCGCCAACCTCAGCTTCAACCTGCTATCGGACAGCCTGACAGACAAACTTTGTGATAACATCCCTCTCCTAACCAACCTGGTGTTGAACAATACACAGATAGACTGGCCGAGTGTCAGGCATCTCCTCAATGTCCTTCCCAGGTAAATATTTGGATCTCGTTAGCCAAGTGAGATAGTTAGAGTCACGTTGACGATAAAAGTGCTTAGAAATATAATGTAGAAGTATAACATGTTTTAATCAATTAGACCAGTTGACTAGAGAAACAAGAAGAATGTCCGCTTATATGGGTCCTGTGAATCCAGTTTTCCTGTCCTTGTTTAGTTCTTGTTCATCTCAAGTAGTTGCAGCAGTTTGGTGGTAGCTGCCATAGCTGGGAGATCACAAAATCGTAATAGTCCAGCTACCAGATTTGTTGCTCGTTTAGATCTACCCAGGACATGAACAACATCAGGCCCTAGATTGCGGACAGTCTATCCAAACGATAGATCACATAGTTACAGAGTGCCCCTTGTACTCTTTTACAGAGTGATTATCCAGCATACACAGAATCAGTGAGGCAGGTCTTAAATGGCTCGATGGATTTGACTTAGCTTTGTGACAGGAGATCACATTATGGTTTTATTCAATTAACGACTTTTGGATCTTAATCCAAATATGTATCACAGCTTTTTTCAAGTTAAGAAATCGTAGCTAACAACAAATCATACGGTATATAGTGCCAGCAGTTTGAGTTAATGTAACTTTTCACGTGTATATCTCTCATCTAAATTTATTATGTTTAACAGTACTGTATATTTATTGTGATGCATATATAGTCTAGTACGTTGCGACCTGTTCAAGTTATTTAAATAGATATTATGTCTTAATAGTTTTAATTTTTCTTGCATTTTTTTACTACTTAGTTTGTTTTTAGTTGTGGCATTTTTGTTAATTGATGCATTGGACTGTTCATGGTATTGAGATATATATTATGTCCAGTTTTAATTTTTCTTGCATTACCTTGTTACCACAATTGGTAGTGTAAAGTACAATTATGTAAAATGGTGCAAACCGTAAACAATGTAATAAATAAATGTTAGAGCAGTCTTCCTCTCTCTGTCTCTCTCCAGCACATATTGAAGTTACTGGTAGCTGAGCTGACAGTACGCAAAACACAAGTGCTTGATTGAGACCATTCACCATTAGAGAGCAGCACATACGCGTGTCTCCAGCAGATGTGTTTGTGTCTATAGTCAGTGATTAAACTCAGTGCATTAATAACTTATAAAGCAATGATTTTGCGTCACAATGTGTTAATTCCAAAGTTTTGGATGTTTGTGTCTTTACTTTATGCTGTTTAAAAATATAGTTAATTTAGTTCAGTCTGTCATGTTACCAACCAACAAAGTTGATCTTGCAAGGTGCTTTTGACTCAGTGTGATTTGAAAATTTAATTTACATAAAACACAAAGTTAAACATTAGAAATACAATAGTGTGTTAGTTATTTTAAAACACAACTAGCATACTGCATTTAAGTTTCTTTATTTGTATAGATTTGTTAATAAAAGGTTGTGTAACCTAACAAAGATAGGACATTTGTTTCCATGGACTAGGAGAAGAAGGATAAATAAATTGGCCAATCAGATCAGACAAGACACACGGTTGTTTAGAGAGAACTGTAGTTCACGTCTGTTTTAACATCAGATCACAGTTCTATGTTTGGATCTGTCTTGGAAGCTGAAAAACATATTAATTTCAACTGCCTCACGATCAATGTTTTTTAAGGGAATCTATAGAGATTTATTTTAAATTTCAAGCTGATTAACAACTGTTATTGAAGTTTGAGTACTGTAGCATAATACATTACTTTTATGGAAGCTACAGTTTTTTGTTGAGTTGTAAAATAAGTTGTTTTTGTTGAGTCATATTTTCAATTTAGAGTAGTTGATATAAACATTAATTGTTGAAAAGGTATTTTGTGATATGAATGTACAGTAAAAACCTTTGATACTCAGATTTTACTTAGTAAACTCAGAGGACACTCAGATTCCCTATCAGGCTCAAGACAATCCCGATGGGAAAAATCTGGATATCAGATGTTAGCATTAATCACTACTGGATTAATGGTGGCGCAGTGCTGTAACCCAGCTAGCTACTTGGGGACAAAGTGTTTGGGAGATTGTAGGCGATAGGTTCCATGCTTGGTTCTCTTAATACCGACACAGCGTCCGCTCGATGGTTGCTATCAACGTAGACACTACTAGAGAAGTCTGCAGTGTCCGTGTTGAATGGTAGTTAAGGTTCAGATGTTGTTAGAGGAGAGAACTGAGTGTCAAACTTGTCAGTTACCTGAAAATAAGACCAACACTACGTGGTTCGGATTCCACGTAAAGCTGTAGGTCCCATAGTTGCCCTGGCTATTGGGCTATTAATAAATAGTCCTTTCTGAGCTAAGTCGAACTCAGATAGTAACAATGACTACACTTGTTCATCTACACTCATTACACTCATTCATTCCTCACATTTGCCCATATCTCTACGATTGGTGGCTTAGAGATGAATAATGAATACCCTAACCATGTTCTAATCACTAAAGTAAACAACAAGCAGTGATAAGCAAGCCTAACCTTTGTTTATGTTGCCGCCATTGCAACTTTGCTTGGTTGCAGAATATTTTAAAACTGGCAATACTTATGTAACCCAAACACCAAAGATTTACTTTCTGCTTAAACATTTCATTTCACAATTTTTAATTGAATCCAAACAAAATTTTCACACATACACTTATGTAAATTAATTTGTTTAATAACTTGTTACCGTTAGAATCCTCGTTTCTTATAAAACCTTATAAAAGTGGGAGTTTTGAACAATGTTTCTGTATCTTTGTGGTTCACCAGGGAACTCCAGGGGATAAAATTACATGATTATCTTTTGGATTTGATTAGAGTCAGAGTATTTTTATTTTTTTTATATTTTAGTTATGTATAAATGATACATTACAGACAAAATATGCTAATTGAATTGAAGTATACTGTTGGAAGGCTTATTACTTCAGTTATATTTTTGTTAATGGACTTGATAATTAGTATCTGAGCTCATTCTCCTCAATTAGAATGAGTTTGAATTTGAGGAAATTAATATTCACTAAAATGTTGAACAACATTTACCGATCTAGGCTCAGTCTTTTTATAATGTTATTACTAATCTAATACACTTCTTCGGTCTAGTATTTTTATTAGGCCTAGTTGAAGTCTAATGAAATCTGTATTTCAGTCTAGAAGAGCTCCATCTCAGTCTAAACAACTTCAGTCGAGTAGACTTGGATGATGAGCTGTCAGACGAGCCATCCATAAGGCACAAAAATGTCAAGAAACTTCACTTTACAGGTAATTCTGATAGAATTTTGAAAAGTTTATTTTCCGAATTCAGGAACACTAAGGTTATTTCCCAATGGCTAAAAATTCTACCAATGTTCAAAATGTATGCGCACAATCCATATTGGGCAAGTCAAAAAAGACCTACAAACGTATTTTGGGCAGCTGCTGAAGTAAACTGCTCAAAACAAGTCGAGAGAATTTCTATTTGCATAATACCCAAAGACATCGGTAACTTTGACCATTGGTTAACATTGCAATACCTACAACACGTTGAGGGCTTTTTCATTTTGCACTGTAATTAAAAAAATTGTTCCTTCAAATCTTTTTTAAAATTATTATTATTTATTCTTTTTACAAACAAAGTGAACAAAACAATAGGACAACAGATTTACAGTACTGCAATTCATTGGGACACCCCAGCATGCTTCTTGTGCCAACCCTCTTACTACAAAGGTTTAAACAAAGGGCCACTCTGCATTGTAGCACAGTGGGCTTAAACTGTTTAGCTCGTTTTTGCATTTAAATTAAATAGCTCTGCTGGTATAGCACTGTGGCCTAAAACCTAAATTTTAATGCTCCGGTCTGTGTCGTAGTACTGTGGGCTTAAACCTTTAAATTTTTCATTTCGCATAATTGTTATAGTTCCGCTCTGCATTAAACATAATTACGTAGCTCCGCTCTGCGTTAAACATAAATTATGTAGCTCTGCTCTGCATTGGAGCACTGTGGGCTTAAATCATTTAAGCCCACAGCTGATCCCATAAATCATCTCATTTGTGCTTCATTTAAATATATCGATCTGATTTTTTCTGTTTTTAAAAATGTTACGAAATATCTCATCTTTCCCTTAAATTATATTTATGGTATTGCATACTCGCTCTGTCTCATTCTATGCAAACAATTAATATGATAGTTGGTAAGTAAACAGGTAAAGTCTACTTAAATACTACATCGTTTCCCAACACACCAATATTTACTACAGTATTTTAATAATTAATTAACTATCAACTGTCTTAAAGAAATCATCGTTGTTCATAAGAATGGTGGACGATTTCATATTACATATGGCACTATTGACAATTTTGATTGGAACATTATCCTTAGTTTTGATTAATGGTACTTTATTTTTAACTCATTAAGTATACTAGAGAAATTATAAATGGGTGTATTTTTGGAAATATGAGCGAAAGTCGGCAAATCCTGTCACATGCCTTGCTAATGGCACGTGCGGTGCCTTGTGTTGTAACCAGAACTCTTCTTTCGTAAAATGTTTTACAACTCCTAATTCACACGCCTCTGTTAGTGTTAATTGTTTACTTGTACTCATCTTGAAGTTGTCAGCTTCAGCCATGACTACATTATAGCCTGAATAAATAACTTTGCTACTGGCGAAACAGCCACATTTCAGCCGCTGATCTGAAATGACAAAACTCTGAGTTTTAATTTGCTGCCAAACTTAATAAAATAACTAAGCAATAATTTTCAAATTAAATGTTTAGTGTCCACCATGTTATATTCTTTAATAAAACATTATGCTGGAGATTTTGCTTGAACTAATTTGCTTTTTATAATGATACTAGCTGAACCCGGCGGACGTTGTCTCACCTTTCATTTTTTATTGACATACCAAAATAAAGCAATAAAAAGAATTATAGAAAAAAACCATTATTTATTAAATGAGTGCAAGCGGGTAACAATATTTTTGGTCTTCTTATTTGGTGTATAAATTTAAAGGTTTTTTGGTGAGCCCACTCTCGAGCAAGTGACGTAGAGCTGTCCATGTTAAAAACATGGATTACTTAAATTTATTGCGGCAACGCGGAAATGACTGTCCTTGAGATTTATTAATAGTTATTGCGAAAGTAAGTCGCACAGGAAATAATTATTTATTTTTTATTTTCACGTTTCACCACATGTTTTAATTACCAAGGAAAAAAGGTTAACACCAAATACAGATCACCTGATCAAGTAAAAGTAGTGTGTGCTACACTCTCAAGGTGAAATGTAGAACTACAATAAATCAAAACATATACAATACTGTTGTTGTGAGAATTTCAATCTGCTTATGGCATGTGAAACTACATTAAACCACACAGTCATATGTTTTTTGTAAACAATTCAGATTCTCCATTTGAATAACATGGGATCTTTAGGAGCCCGTGGGGCAGGACCCTGTGGACGGATCTGCATCAAACTTCACAGAAACCATCTTGGGAGTATACAGGACAACATCCTAAAGTTTCATGGCAATTGGTTGGATGGTTTGGCAGCGCATAAACTTCAAACATATATATATATATACAAACATCCTCTTTTATAAGTATAGATATGTGTTTAAGAACGCATTTTAAGAGTGAAATTGCGTGTGAGGTGTCTAACCTTTCATTGCAAGAATAATAATAATAACAATAATAAAATGATTTCTTGTGGATGGATGACAGTTTGATCCATTGTGATTAGTTTGGTATGAGACTCATTTAAAATTCAAACAAGTTGATGAGAAATAAATTTTTTTGTAAACCCTTGCAAACTCGGAAACGACAAACGCTAGACAAACCTTCTTTAAACCCAAATTAATTGTATTATTTAAGTGACACTAAAATCGTACTGTCATATCTAATAAATTTTTCTTGGAACTACAAAGAAAGTTTTAGTACTTTTCAAATCTTCAATCTTCAATCTTCAATCTTCAAATCTTCAACAAAGCGGCAGTGACAACACACGTGTTGTACAGACACTGGATCAGCTCTGTCCTCTTTCATTGCAAACTCAAGGACAAGGCCTTCTTGTCAATAAAAATAGAATGAAATAATAATAAAATTTGAAAGGCCTAGTTATCAAAATAGCACTAAACACTGATAATTATATATACACTAATCTTATAACATTACTGTCACATCTAAATAAAAAAAATTGTAATAGCTCTACAACTAAATAACTGTAATAAAAATAAACTGGTGATTAAACAATACCAAGCACTGCTAAATCGATTAAGAACTGAACACAAACACACCTCAAAGTCAACTAACTTACCTTATTTCTTACTGGAGAAACATTTTTTATCTGGAAATATCGTTGAAACGCTTGGGCTGAATATTCGATGTACACTTTCCCTTGAGCAGAGTATAACTTACGCGTCCAACTCAGCCTCGATGTACATGAATTATGATTTTATTTCATCAACTCTTCTTTATTCTTCTGCATGTTTTATTAGTGCCGCATATTATTTTACTAATACATAAATAACTAAGTTAATATTTTCTGAAAGAAATTTTTTATAGCGTTTTCGTTCCTGAATTTGCAACTCATTAATTGGTTTGGACTTATTAAACGAGTCCTATACAAAACTAATTACAATAAATCATACTGTCATCCATCCACAAGAAATCATTTTATTATTATTATTCTCGCTACAATGCTAGGCTAAAGATGACTCACATTTTACTCCTAAAAACATGTTCTTAAACACACATATCACTATGAAAAGCAAATTAGTTCAAGCAAAATATCTAGCATAATTTTTTCTTAAAGAATATAACATGGTGGACACTACAATTAGTTTGAAAATTATTGCTTTGTAATTTTATATTTGACACCATATTAAAACTCAGAGTTTTGTCATTTCAGACAGTGACACGTAGCCGTTCCACCAGTACCAAAGTTATTTTTTTCAGACTATATTATTAGTAGTTTAACTTAATATCATTTTTATTTAGCAACTGTTAAAATTTAAATTTAATTTTGAATTATTACTAGTGATATTTTTATGGAGGAAAAGAATTTTTTTGGAGCTGTTTCGTATGATACAAAACATGCATACCCACAAAATTTTAAGTTAATCAAAAGGAACAGAGAAATAAATAGTTTATTTATTAGCCTGCTTGTGTGTAGGAGCCTATATCAAAAACCTCTCCCAGCCACTCTAAAAAATCGCTTTGCTTCACATTTAATACTTTCAATAACTCCATATCCACACTTCGTCGAAATAATGTTTTTCTATGCTTTAACCCTTTGACTGATAGTGATAGGCCAAACAATAAAATTTTCTGAAAACTGGTAGGATTTTTAGCGTAAGTTATCACAAAAGTAAAAGGTCTAAAATGGTGCTTATGCAAGAGTTTACTAAAAATCTTAAACTATTGTAATTAGTAACATATTTGCTCGAATGTAGTCTTGTTCTTTAAGTTTATAAGTTTATATTGTCTTTAATTTGTTTGCTTATAAGGGAAAAGTATTTAAATAGGTATATTAACCAAAATATACATACATCTGTAAAATATTTTTGTTGTTATTTGTTTTTGGAGTTAGAAAACATTTACCATATAAATGTTTAGCTTATTAATTGTAGTATATCCTAAAAGTAAATTTAATTAAGAATAAATCCTAAAAATTTGAAGAGTGTTGCATTAAAAATTCTTAACGTATGAATACAGTTTTAAAAATGACTTAAGTGTGTTACAGGTGATTTATTGGACATCGCCTCCATGCACATGTAGCATTGCAAGTCTTTAATAAAATAAAATGGCAATTTTATTGTAATTTCAACTTATGAATTAAAAAAGAATGAAAAATAATAACATATGGTTCAATATTTACAACATATATAGTTTCTTTTTATTTTTTACATGCTATATGCTTGAGACACAGCCTGTACACCTTGTCCGACCTTTATACAAGCTGTGCGAGACATGAGGCCTCCGCTTTTTTCCCTAGAATCATCATCCCCTGAATACATCCAAGAACATTTTACATCTAACACAACACAATACACAATAACAAACACCAATAACCTCAAACCATCAGGCACTAACAGTAATCGGCACCAAAACATTGCGTTATTAGTTGAACAGATACCACAGCCTTCAAATCAATACCATGTTTTCTTTAAAGGTCGATATTTAACACATATTATACAAATTAACTTTATATTTTTCAATTGAATTAGATGTATTTCTCAACTAATTCGTTGCTATTTGAATTTCAATTTATTTAACAAAAAACAATGTTGTAGTAAATTAATTACGCGACAACGAAATATCGTTGCATATCACTTTTCGGGCGTACATCCAACACCAATATAACGTTGTTTATTAGTTTTTGGCGAGTTTTGCTACAACGATAAATCGTTGCTTATCAGCCAAAGGGCTAAGTGTTCCTAACTTTGGAGACTTACAATGACAAACGATTGTTTAATAAAACATGGGGCCATATTGTTGTGAGTCAGTAATAGATTTCTAGAGATTCTTATCTTGAGTAAGAATATCTTGACTAAAAGCATTATTAATGACCTACTGACTATAAAAAATTACTTAAATTATGTTGAAAAATCCAAGTAAACCTTAAATTTAATGTCCTAATTGAGTACAGCTGATTTGTATATTAATGAGAACACTCAATGTTAGTGGAGTAAAATCCGCTTTATCCAGACCCAAATCATCCAGATACCGGATTTTGCGGATTGACGCAACAATGTAATTACTGTAATAAAATTTTAAGTAATACACAACCACAATCACACAAAGTGCCTGCAAAGTCTCAGCGACAAAATCAACACAGTTGTGCTGCTTGCATAGTATCACAAAAATTGCAGGTACGATTAAGATGCAGACAATAAAGTTCTGTTGGCCTAATCTTAACTTGAGTGCGTGTACTACTCAATGGCTGTTTGGTGATACACAAGGAGCACTAATATTGTTTACGGTCAGATCGCGCTATTGGAATATATTCTTTTTTGCTCTAATGCGTAAAATCAATAACTCCCTGAATAAAGTGCCTATATGAGAGCGTGGGACAATTAGGCAATACCAACTTAATTCCTCAGGCGAATGAGGCCGCTGATGGTATGTGCCTGAAATGTAACTCTCTCCAGGAATGCCATGCATACAGACCAACATTTATTTGATTTTTTTTTTTTCGGACTTATAGGTATCCAAATCAAGATGCTGCCACATTAATCCGAATGAAACAAAGTTTACTGTTCTTAACCTAACAAAAAAAATTTAATTTTTATTTAACAGTGATGATTAACCAAATAAATAAATTAACTTTAGAGGATTACTGTAGTAGGATGCTATTAGTCTTCACGGGGGAAAATATGTAAGTATACATATTTTATGTTATTGCATTTTGTGGTTTAGGCTGTGTCGAATAGGTACTGTACGGAGATCCACATTCATGTACAGATACGAGCAACATTTTTTTAATATTACAGTGAAAAATGTGGTAAACCAGACTTTTTATCCAAGACCAGATGAATATGCTCTATACTAAAATTAAAATGTTTTATTGTTTTGAAGTAGATTTAGATACAGGTCAGGATTATCAAAATATATTTATTGAATAGAATTTGTTGGTTACACTACTTACGGTGGTGAAATGTTAAAAGTATTTTTTAAATTACTATGTATGTAAACATTTTTTATTCTTAAAAAAGTAGTCGGTATTAGAAGACCATTAAACATAGTTTACAATTTTAGAACGTATGATATACAGTATATAATTTTATGTTGCTTTACCAACAATTTCATTTTTTGTTTTATGTTTTGTTATTGTATAACAAATCATAATTATTTGTTACCCAAAAGTCATAAAATTGTACTGCTAACCTAAATATAGATTACAATCATCAATAAATAAGTATATAAATTCATGTTACTGTTGGGATATAACTATTATAATAGATTTTTGATATTTTTCACTACATGTGAAGTATCGTTTGAGTTAAAAGAGAAAATTCAATCACACGCTATTCAAAATATGTTGCAATAGTTTTTGTTTAATTTTACAAGGATAAATTAAACAAAATTTCACATCTCCATGTATGTTGGTATAGGGAATCCTGTGACGGAGTGGTGTGAGGTCTGTAAATTGGGCCGTGCCTTTCCCAACCTGGAGATGCTGGTCGTAGCAGATTGTCCTCTGACCTCCCTGGACCCCAGCAGTCCTCACTCCAGCCCAGAGCGCTCCAGCTCCCTTTACTCCCGCTCTGAGAGTGAGTGCGAGGGTAGCCCAAGGCGCAACTCCCCACACGATGCCTTCCGCCAGCTCTGCTTCCTTAATTTAAATGGCACACTTCTGGAATTGTGGGAGGATGTTGAAAGGCTGGGCAGGTTCCCCGCTCTCCAGGGATTGCGGATACAGGGTTGTCCACTGTTTGATGTAAGTTTATACAAAATTTATGAAAAACTCTAATTGTAGAGTCTAACCAAGTCCAAGAGAGCTTAATGTAATAAATTAGATGAATTGAATGACTAGTAATGTAGATAATCTGTCCCGTGGAATTTAAAAAAAAAATTGGTCATAGCACATTTCATACTAACAATTAAAACAAATTTATTTATATATTAATATTTTGTTTATTCATTAATCTGAATTAACTCATTGCACTTGGATATTATGTTTATTGTACCATCGCCATGTTGCTGTAGAAGAAGTATTTGTTTTGCACACATCATCCTCCAACGCTCAGACTGAACAGACGCTGAACCACCTGCCTACTCATATTTTATTGACATCCGTCATGTCTTACAATTCTGATTTAAAAACACCTGATTGCATTGTTGTGCTTCAGGTCACTAATCTTTGAGCTGGTATATAAACTAGTTAAATGTTGTAATCTTTGATTCAATTGATTAATTTTAGTTAAAACATATTGTTCCATGTGTACATTTTGGACTTATGGTACTCTAAATGGGTCCTCTCCCTGTTAGTGTTGTTCCTCCCCAATTGAGAGCAGCATTTTTTAAGCTGAAATATCGGTGTTTGTATTTTTCAGTGACCAAACAAATCAACCATCACACCGGTACACCTAGTGGAAATGGCTATTAGGAGTGGTACGATCGTTGTACGAAACGAGTGTTGCGGACGCTTACATAAATTAATTACGACTTCTAGAGCTAGATGACAATGGTACACCTGTTGTATTAGAGTATGTCATTGTTGATCATTAGGATAAAATGAGAATGAACCAATTATAAAATGACATTCTGACAAAAAAAAAAATTTAAACTTCTTGAATTAACAATTTATCTTACAACGTACATTTTGACATGTTTACTAAAAGACTTAACACTTATACCTTTTTGGTCAAAATAATAAAATGGATTGCAGGCCTAACAGCAGCCAAAACTGCCTACTATTCAATGGTTGAAAGCCATATCAGGTATGGCTTGGTCGTATGAGCAGGAACTACTGAAACACAAGTCTACAAAAAGTTTTGTGATTCAGAAAAAAAAGCTGTAAGAGCTCTAGGTGTCATTTACAAGGTGAGGCAGACCAACGGCGCAGTATGTACAGAAGTGACCTGTTTGGTCAAGTGGCACAAAATAAAATGCCTTCACTTTAAACAGCACATGGCGAGTCTATTCAAAATATTTTCATCACAATTTATTAGCAGTGTCTTCCAAAACTAAGGGTAGTGGATTCGAATCACAAAATTTTTAAATTTAAACATAAGACAAGTAATACACTATTTTAAAGGTCTTGTTGAAAGAAACTAATTGGGGTAAATAAAATTCACTTATCCTAATTTTTTCAAAATGGCTGACGGATTTTGTAGAAAATTTTGACATTTACGGAATACCCTTTAATTCCTTATCATTTGAGTTATGTTTATCCCAATTTCAAATTCTTAGTCACAAAAAAAGTAGCTTCACTCAGATATGCCATATGACAAAATTTATGCGTATTTTGATGTTGGTCGCCTAACTAGAATTTTTAAACATATTTAAAATTTCTCTAAGTAAAAAATTTTAAATAGCAACATGCATCATGTTGTATGTCATTTTGAAGGTCTTTTTAAAACAAACAAATTTTGTACCTACACTTTTTTTGTACCGCCAGTTGTTTTTGAGAAATAAACGGCACTTTTAACGTAATTTCCTCCTTGTATTACATTACATTAGACACTCACCTTCACAACTGAATGACCTGAGGTTAATTCTCAAAACTTAAGACGTGAATTAAAATTATAAATTAAAGGGGAAGTCTTGTTATATTAAATATTTTTAATAATCCCTAGTTTGATGACAGAAAACAAAATAAAATTTGTTTAACTAATAAAGTTTTACAGTATTGATGACTGAAACAGTCAATTTTAACACTTATAGTACAGTATATTTATAATAAACTATCCTGTAATTGAACAGAACTTCATGTCGGGAAAATGAGTAAAAACAAATAATTGATAAATAAGTATTATAGGTGAATATTGAATTGTTGGTTGGTGTTTGTTAGGAGTACACGGAACATGAACGGAGACAACTTCTAATTGCGCGATTACCAAACATCCAGACACTGAATGGTGGAGGGGTCATCCAGCATGTGGAGAGAGAGGATGCGGAGCGAGCCTTCATCCGCTACTACATGGACAAACCAGAGAGTGACCGGCCGGAGAGGTATCATTCATGTCTGATATATATTTATCTGTTAACTTGCAACAAGTAGGTCTCCTGATTTACTGTTTGTCTTAGATAAAGACCTGAGTATAAGCTTGCCACTTTATATAAATACAGACTAACTAATAATCTCGGTACTAGTGGCACAGTGCTGTAACCCTGCCACTTGGGGACAATGTTTTGAGGAGATTGTAGGCGATAGGTTCTATGCTCAGCCTCTTGATACCGATGGTTGCCATCAACATGCACACTACTGGAGAAGTTTGGGGTATCCATGTAGGGTGATAGTCAAGGTTCAGATATTTTGTCGGGAAGAGAACTTGAGTGTCCGGCTTGTTAGTTAGCTGAAAGTCAGGATTCATATTGAATTATTCCCATAACATTTTAGGTTTTATGTTCAACAATTTCAGGTTTTATGTTCAACAATTTTAGGTTTTATGTTCAACAATTTTCTACAGGTTTTATTAACTGCCTTTCATGTCAGAGCCTCAATAACTTAACATTGTATTAGATTGAACTAATGAAAAATATAATAAATTTGAATTATCTGTCAGTTTGTGGCTTAACAAATCAACTTGACAGTTTGAACTTTGTTGCCGGTTTGTTTTGTATAATCATAAAACATTCAGAATATTTACAACCTATAAACATATATTTTTATATTTGTTCTTCAAAACGATTGCACTTGTGGTGTGATTTATTATAAGAAATTAATCTTGCGTAGTGGGACTGTAAAATGTGGGATAAATAATTTATTTTGGTTCTCTTTGCCTTTACAGTGTGTAGGCTGGTACCTTTTGGGATGGTTTAATACCAGCAGGGTACAGTTCTGTTTTGTTACTGAACTGAAAAGCTTTATGTTTACAGGTCACAAAAACCTACACAAAAGACATATCAAGTGGGTTGCTGCAATTTCTGGTGGATAGCCCACTAGGATTAACAAGAAAGTTTTTAACAAAGTCATAGGTTACATTTACATCAGATTAAATGTGTCTATTATTAGAACATAGTCCTGCAAATTTAATTATTCTCTGCAAATAGGGTTATTCTCTGCAAAATGTTAGCAAATTAATTTCAGATATTCATAAACGCAAACTAAATGGCGTTTAGAGGATATAGAATGTTTACTTCTTACACCACAGTTCCTCTCCAGCGGCAGTGAGCTGCAAGGTACAGTCACGTACAAAACATATTAAATCAATGATGGTCAAATATATTAACTATGGTTAGAACAAATTTAATTAAGGTTGGGGAAACTGACAATAACTCTAGCATTTAAATCATTAAGAATACTTCAGTACAACTCGATTGATTAAACAATACAATAGCAGATCCAATGTAAGTACTATGGTGAGTAGGGTCATTGTTGTTATGACAGATCCATGCTTCTAGTAGTTACTGTACTATGACCATATGACAGAGCGTGGTGGGAGACAAATTCTGTCATACGTGCACTGTTCGCAGGCTTTCAACCTGTTGAATTTCAAATGGCTACCATATTTAACCTGGTCGTTCATTAGAGGTAAACTTTGTGGTATTGTGTTCTAATGATGAAAACATTCAGTTTTATGTCCAAATTAACATATGCTTGTACGAAAGATTTTCTTCAGACTCCAAGTGGGCCGTTCCTAAGAAGTGATATATACAGTAAAACCTTGTAAATTTGAACCTCAGTAATTCGAAAACCTCTTCAATTCGTATTTTCTATCTATTCTCTTCTGAAAATGTCTGATAATTCAAAGAGATTTACAGCACAATTTAGCCTCTACAATTTGAATTCGTGTATGGTTGGGCCTCAAGAATTCGAATTTTGTTGTTGGAATTTGAAGCCTTGCCTCTAAAATTCAGAGTTAACCTTTACAATTTGAATTGAGATGCTGGAAGTTTCTGAAATTCAAAATAAGGGCAAAAAACAAGCCTGTCAAAACATGAACTAGTGAGTGTACTGTGCTCAGTTTCCAACCAAGTTGACCATTTAGTCTGTCATCCGTTAATGTGTGTGTTTTGTTTTGATTAGTTTTTTTATATGTGTTAGGATATTTTTTGCAGTAAAGTAATCACCTCTGTAATTAGAATGTTATTCACGCTACATGTATCATTCGAACTCTCGATAATTCAATCATCATATAATTCAAAATAAATTGCCTTTCCCTTGAACTTTGAATTAGCGAGGTTCTACTGTATATATAAATTGTACAATTACGGCTAAAAGTACAATTTTAGATCATGTTTATGTGTGATGGGGGTTGCTTTATCTGGAACGATTGAGAAAATGTTAAGCTGTATCAGGACTTATTATCACCCTGTCTGCTAATTAACATTGAAACTCTTAAATTTTTGAAGCATTGATTCCTTGTGAAGTGTCTAATGCTTGAAGATGTTTGTCCAGGGGATTGTGGTAACAGCCTGTTGAATACCATCCCCATAAACCTATAGGAGAGTCAGTACAATAATATCTGATGTAGGATAAATATATACATTACAGTCATTGTTAATAATACTTTACTTCATTTATACTTATGATTTTGAAAATAACACAATTAAGAGATGCTATAACTATAGCGTTCAGAAGCAAATGAAAATTAATTATTTGTAAGTATTGCGATTTAGCTAATTTTTTGCTCCAATGCTTATTGATGAGCAAGAGCCAATGCAACCAGTGAATATGTTGAGTTAGTGGAAAAGTCATCACTATTTTATGTGTAAGGGTGGGTGGGAGGTTCATAATCACTGAACATTTTGAGTTGATGAGAAGGTGATAACTAATTGTGTATAGGTATGCAGGGAAGAGGGATTTAATAACAGACCTGTGGGTATATAGGTAATAAATATCAGATAAGGAATTAAAAAAATTAAACAGTGAAAAAGGTAAATTCTACACTTAAGGTTTATTTAAAATTTTTAGTACTGTTTAATTTTTTAATCCGGCCTTTGCATGACCAGACAGTATAATGGCTACTTGCAGTCATATTTAAAAAATATATACCATTGCAAAAAACACCATGTGATAATTTGCCCGATTGCGGATCAATTTATTTATACATGTGTCCCCCAGCGGGTACGAATTAATATGTGCAGCAGCAGAACAGTAATAGCACACAGCAATAAAACAGCAGGTGATTGGTTAGATGTACCATGGCCTGCTGGGATACTGGCGATATAGCAGTGGCAACAGGACAGGTGGCGAGCCAGATTATGGAGTGGCGGGGACGATGTCGGAGTCATAATCAAAATATAGGGCACGCAGTTCGGGCAATGAGATAACAACATCTGAGTCATCGAATAGACTAGGCTTGGCGGCAACAACATCCTCCTCTGTGTCTGTATCACTAACCTCAATATTACTTGCTACATCGGTGCACCAACGTGGACAAAAACGCACTATATCTAAACGAAATACATTGTTATATCACTGAACAAAATATAAACTGCTTCTATTACTGAAATCTATAGGATATTTATGAAAGTTTTTATAAACGAGCCCAGTTTTTAAAAATACTTAGATGATGAATAGAGAAGCTTACGCAAACTAGTAGAGTCTATTGTAACTATTTGGAGGTAAAAGCAGATCGCTTATGCGAGCTGAGCTCGTCAGTGATCCGCAGTGGGTTAATTCTTATCAGTATTTATAGCTAATACTTGAAACGGGGTAAAATTGCTAAATGTCACCTTCAATTTTGCAGATACTCAGACCTGGTGGCTACCCATGGGAAACTGGAGCCTCTTGTCAACATAGACCTGTCCCCAGAGAGGAGAGTTAAGGTGAATGTCACCTGCGGCCAGAACACAGAACTGAAAAGCATCAACGTCTATCAAACGGTGCAAGAACTGAAACAGAAACTGGAGCCAATATGCAAGATCCCAGCAGCCAAAATGCGGCTGTTCTACGTGGACCAGGACATGGCCAGTCTCGGACCGGAGGAGATGAAGTTCCCCAACAAGCAGATATACAGTTACAACATCTGCAGTGGAGACGAGATCATTGTTGATTCCAAAATTTGAAGTGTGTTCTGATTTCTCAGGATTCACACACAAGTCACAGGCACCAGGCTGCCACGTCTCCGGCACGGTGCCGCGTCAAGTCAATGTCGTCATATTGTGATATCAGACAGTCAACTAACACACTAACATTAGCAGTCGACTCATTTAGATTCTCATGTAAAATAGTTGTGTACTTTTGACATTAATTACACAGTCTTTAGTCTTATTGTTTGCACTTTTGATTTGTTTTTCGTATTATTTTACAGTAATATTTATAGTTTTCAATAATTATTGTTCGATTGTAATAAGCAAGTAGGTGTTGTAATAGTTGAAAAGTCATTGTTACTAAGAAACTACCTTCTCAATTGAATGAATCCTTTGTAAGAAACAGAATCGTTACTTTTTCCTGTGGCTGAAAAACATTTGTTTCTTTCAAAAAAGTCTTTTGTATGCATTTTATGGGGTTTTTACTTAAAAAATGTGAAATAGTTCTTTAGCTTAAATAATATGTATTAATAATTTGATCAAGCAAGGAATTATTTATTAAAAACAGGTTTCTTAAACAATTTACTATTTTTATCATTGTAATTCATTTGTAAGATTTGTAGAATATTTGTGATGGAAGTGATCGAATATTATAAGCTTATATAATTTATATAATTGAGAAGTTAACAGTTTTTGCAGCTTGTTAAAGAAATAAATACATTGAATACTCTTAATTTTTAATAAGAGTATTGATTAAAAACTGGTTGGATGTTGATCATTTAATTTGTTAACTGCATCCTGTCCACCATTCCCACCCACACGAGTACTGGCCAGACATATTGTTATTATGAATTATTATCCCTCAAAGTGATAAACATGATTACTCTTAGGCAGAGGAATGTTTTACAAGGATTGTAAGTATTTAGTAGAAAATACAAAATATTGAAAATGTATTAATAAATCTTACTATACAGGATGTAACTAAAAAGGTATCCTGGCTACATATTTTCAGATTCTACACCTAATTTACAGCAAAAATATCAAGGATAAAGTTTTATTAAATCATTTGTCTGATTTTGTTTTGTAGAAAAAAAAAACAAGAACGGTTTTATTGACTGACTTGAAATGTTGCACAGTTCATTACAATAACACTAATTAACATAGTAAAATATCCATTGAGTTATATTTAGCCATTCCAAAATGGCAATTGTTTATGTGATTTAATCAAAATATCTTATAAACTGTTTAAATTAGGCCTAGAATACAAAAATACATAGCCCGGATATATTTTTAGCTGCAGCCTGCATATAATTGTGAAAAAACTAATAGAGCATATGGTAAAAATTACATTCTTAAATGATTCGTGAAAAATATAGGTCAGTTAACTTGTAAAACATCTGTTTTCATTTAACTCTTCAAAATTTCACTGTCTAAAAGCATATACAAAATCACTAAATACAATTTTCAAAGTATAGAAAAGATTCAATAAGTTATTTAAAACAAGAAATTATAAACTTTCAACACATTAATTATACTCTAAAACTGTTTAGGAAGCGTAACCAAAAAAATAACACCAATGACAATATAGGTTGCATGCAATGGAAACTGACAGCAACTTAAATAATGTAGGTAAATCGAATTACATTCCAATCTATATTACATTGAAACTGTAAAGCGCAATGTTCATAAAACAAAAATAAAATAGGACCAGCTCTGTCAACTGAATTAACAAAAAATTAAACGTATTTAAAAAATAGCGATGTTTGAATATCATAATTGCAACCCCTATCTTTGATAACAAACATTTGAGCATTGCTAACCATTTTACAAGAAAAGAGGACTCTGTCCCGGAGTTAATATGATTAAGTCATTACTTATGTACAAATCATGTCTGTCTACTATTTGTATTTCTTATTCCCATAATTTTTATCGTTTTACAACATAAATATAGTAATATCCTTTATTCCAATAGGCCCAAATCAGAAGAATTAGATTATTTGATATTGGTATATTTGAATGACCAGCTGATAGAACCTAACTACATTGTTGCCTCAAACTACAATTTTCAAGGATATTATATTTAAACATATCTAGTTTAAACCAGTTTCATCTTTAATTTGGTTTAAGTAATGCTTTAAAATGGATTTTAATGAAGAAGTTATTAAGTTGCTAACTTTAGTCAAGTGCCATAAAGCAGATGAGTCACTACTGAGTTTGATTGATTACTGATTATACTTGGAGAAGTAAAGTAGAGATGGAAAGTCAAAGATCAGCACTTAGAATACTTCATAAACACGATTGTCAGCCCTTCCGACTAAATGACTTTTAGAAACAGCTATGTAATTGGCTTGTACATCACATTAAATCGATTGCTCGTTCCTATCCAAGATATAATTTTCTCCTGAGGCTACTTTTCCCCATACTGGAAGGCTTAACAGTGTTAATATACACTTTAGGCTGTTAATAATCCTGATTGGATGCAATCTACTGACCGCCAATAAAGAGGATCTCTCAATGTTTGGTGTGGCGTAAAATACAACAAAATGATCGGCCATAATTTTTATAAGTTTATTCAAATGGGGAAATATATCAAAGTTCATTCGAATAAGATCCCGATATTAGTACAACAAGCTGGCTTAAACATCAACAAAGAACCAAAAAGTAGAATGAAACAGAGGTCATATCCAATAGTGTGCTGAAAGTGTACAGAGTGATTTTTTTTCTCCATTTTGCTGTGGGGATGGCAGGGCCATCACCTTGTTAGACCCTTCCTTATTCCTCCCAAATCCTCGAAGATAAACATAGTAATTATTACTACATATGTGGTATTGTAGTGTAGTGTTTTAGTTCTTAGCCTTACTCTATCCAAATAAGTTCCCCAAATTAATCGTCTATTGGGAACAGACAGAATTAAAAAGAATATGGCCTCTCAAAAAAAAAAAATTTTTTTTAATTATCAAAAGAGGGTGAAGAGTAATTGAGGACAGTTTGAGCATGAATATGAAACTATCAAGTAAGATAATATGGAAATTAAAGAAGATTGGATATAGAGATAGATGAAACATTGAAAGTTGGTGTGCCAAATACTCAGAGCAAGACTTAGGAAAAGTTGTTTGAAGTAAAGACGTACGAATCAGAATCTTGTGGAAGAGTTCAAGTTAGGTATAAGCATTGATTTTATATACACACATAGATTTCTCATTCAATGTTAAAATGTTGTGCCTCAAATTATCAGCTGTTTTAGTGGTCCACTGTGGAGAGCTAGTGTAGTCCCATGTAAATGTAATACAGTTTAAACCAGCTGTGGTTGCGGGCCACACAAACTAACAAAATTACTGCCACAAATATTCCTATTACATGAGATGACAGATGTAGATGTATATTATAATAAAGTGTATAAGGAAGAAGACTATCTTATAATTAGATTGTTAATATATGTATATAATAATATTGTAGTATAAACAGGGTGTCCAGCTTTGACTGTCATATATGTGAGAAGATTGTTTGTCTGGTCAATACAAGCAAATAATGCCATATAAGATGTGTCCCATTTCGATTAGTTTTCTGTCTGTATGTGTTTTTTACAAACATATGAATATGTAAAAAACTGTTTGACATACAATATTGAATTTTCATACGAAAGTTGATTTTACAAAGACAAATTTTATGTAAAACTGTCTAAGATTTATCAGTTTCAAAATTGCGGCTGTTGACAAATTTCAAAGTCTAATATAAACAAAAAACTATCCATTTTAGCCAAAAATGTTAAAATACATGATTTGTAGATTACGTTTGGCCAAATTCAACAATTTGCCAATTTAAAAGATCGATTGATAAATAACAGAGAAATAGTATTTTTTGTGACTGAAAGCATTGTTATCTGACTTTTGTCTGTTATTTATCAATTGATCTTTTAAAATGGCATATCATTAATAACAGAGAAATAGTATTTTTTGTGACTGAAAGCATTGTTATCTGACTTTTTCTGTTATTTATCAATCGATCTTTTAAATTGGCATATAATAACAGAGACATAGTATTTTTTGTGACTGAAAGCATTGTTATTTGACTTTTTCTGTTATTTATCAATTGATCTTATAAATTGGCATATCGTTGGCCAATTTAAAAGATTGATTGATTAATAACAGAGAAAAAGTATTTTTTGTGACTGAAATTATTGTTATCTGACTTTTTTCTGTTATTTATCAACCGATATTTTAAATTGGCATAATGTTGAATTTAGTTGAACAATTTCTACAAATCATGTCTTAACATTTTGGGTAAAAATTATAGTCTTTTTTTAATATTTGACTTTGAAAGTTTTAAGCAGCCACTGTTATTTTGAAACTGATAATCATAGATATTTAGATTAATATAATAATTAATATAATATAAAAGTCAATTTCAAATTTATCAATTTCTAATCCCCTCCCATTCTGTCAATATAAAAATTCCAAGGTAAATGAATGAGGTATATTTGTGAACAGGGTCCTAAGATCTCGTAGTCTACATACAGTATACATAAAAAGGATTGATTGAATACTGGACTCCTTTAGTAAAATAGGTGCCTTCAATTACTGTGCTGCAAGTCCTGCACTACGGATAAGTATCTCTTTCACAGCCAAAAGCGCCGTTCTATAAAATTAAAGATTTACATTAAAACTATGGCGCAGATTAATCTTTGCACTTTACATTAATATAACATAAAAAATAAAAGAAAAAACTGAAAGAAATATATTTATGTTTTTTTATCTCAATCATTTAATTATTTTATAATTCTTGTTTTCTTACATAATAGTCTTAGATTAACATTAAAAATTGTAACTTAAAATATAAATTTTAACAAAAATGTGGCGAGTTAATAATCAACGGGAACGGTAACAGATGTCATTTAGAAGTATGGACGTAAATTGATATGTTTATAAAATTTTTTTATTCATGCAGGATTTTAGACAGTTCCCCTCCCCTCCTCTACGAATGTACGATACCAGTACAAACATACGAATAATATTATTCTTCGTCTGCTACAATAATATTAGTCGAGTCTGCTACAAATGACGCTATATTGGATTTGATTCTCCATAAGGCCGATGTTAATTTGAAATTAAAATTACATATTTATTTATGAACGTTCTTTTTAAAATTGATCTTTTTTGAAAGAGGACAATATTGCCTAATGCCCTCTGAGATAAAGGTTTTCTAACGGTTTTGGTTTATTTTTTATATACCAACTAGCTGTTTACCCGTGCCTTGCTACAGGATTAATATATAAACAGTAATGTTTTAGTTTATTTTAAATGTTAAATTTCAATAAGCATCACTTAGCCTATTTCAAAATCTTTCGTTTTATTTGTTTTTATCAAACATATGATGGTGTCAAATAAATAGAGTAACTATTACATTATCTTGAAACTTTAAAGGCCACTGAGGTGGAGCCCTTGAGTTGGAAGAGAATGAAACCATGCCAGAAACCTTCCCGGGAGTGAACTCTACAACTTCCCAATCGATCCGATGAGTGGTTTAGTAATGCGCACAGGACAAACAAACATACATTAGTTTTTTTATAAATAACTAAATATTGTTCTATTTTGATTATTTTTAACAAACCAAAAAAGTTAGAACAAATATGTCTCGGGGGTGCTATTCAAGCTTATCCTATAAAGCGTATTAACATTTGAAATACTTATACGTATGATAAAAAAATGTAAGAGTGAAAAGTTGTAAAGTGATGTGATGTTTAACTACAAAACGCGGTGTCAGCTACTGACAACTGGCGCTGCCTGGTGTGCAAGTGGGGAAGGAGAGTAAACTGCCACAACAGTTCAAATCACACAGTGGTTTGGGACGGACGGACAGACAACAACCGTTCTTCTGATAGTTGACGGAGTTACAAGTTGTTCCAAAGTCAACACCAGGAAAATGGTCGGAGGTTCGGGTGTGACAACAGTTTTCACTGGAGAAGACTAACTTAGCTACTCGGCTGAGCACAACAGTAAGTAGAAACGTGCATAGTACGAAGTGAAATAGCTCTTCTGACATGTACTTTGGACGGCTTGTAGCGTACTCATGTAGTTCCGCTACTGGGGGGGAGGGACCTATGGGGTCACAGCTCTTTGACTCCATCCAGCTTGACCTCTGGCAGAGTAGCCTACAGGTAAGAGCAAGGTGACAGGTTAAAGATGTAAAGCCGCTCGTGACGGTAGATTCCTTAGATAAGAACTTCGTTTCTGGAATTTAAGATTTACCATCTTTTCCTCACACTAAACAAATGTTTTAAAATTAATTAAATACAATTAAAATCGTAACCATAATGTATACATCCAAAAACTATGTACTCACTTATCACGAAATCTTCGGAACCTTTGAACAGATTTTTATGAAACTTGGAAGAAATATAGATTTTGTATCATATATATCCACCAAGAAAAGATTTTACGCAATTTCGTTTCTAAGGAGTAGAAAAAGCTCCTGAACTTTTCCGTTTTTGCTTATTAGTAGCATTGGAATTATTTTTATTCAATAGTTTATATAAAAGAATTAATACAAAAAAGATAAATACGACACAACAGCTTGGCTAATTTGGTTTTAATTATGAAATGTGTAAGGTCAGTTTTCTACTAATCTGACGTAACTGTACTATTTTGCAGCCCCCTAAAGTAGACTTTTATTGTTTTCTGGATTATAAAATGGTATTATCTAGAATATCGAAAAAAGGCTGAGCATTTATATTGATGTGATGGTTTAGAGAGAACCACCGAGGGAAGGGTAAGCAAGCGTAGATAACTACCCCGTAGAGAAGCAAGGCCTGTGGGATAGTAAATTATAAAAGGGAAGAAAACAAACGTGTCAAATAGAGTTTATTATTTTCCGTTTATCATAAAGTTCATCTCATGGAAGCAATAAATATTTGTTAGTTGGTTTTATTGAGCAACAAGCACTTTTTGATATTTCTTTTCTGAGATTGATAGATTCATTACGCAGATAACTAACTCTACCCAGATAGCTCATAGTATACGCGAAAGGGTACGCGCTGTTTAAGGAGTTTTTAGGCAACTCGCACTACACGACCATGATTTTAGGACGTGACGTTGCCACATTAAACTGCTTTCCTCTTTTCTATTTAGGTGAACTGAACGAGACGAATGCCTTTGTTGACAGAGTTCAAACTGGCACCACAGCCCAGTTCACAACCGCTTGAAGCGCTTTAAAGCGGACAGTTCACACACTACGAACAATTTGTTAACACTGTTTAGCGTGGACATTTTAATTTTGCTTTCTCTATCCATAAACAATTTTCATTTTTTCTCTACTTAACTATGTTAAAATTTCTGAAATAGTATCCTTGAAAGTTAGGACTCATCCAAAATTTATTGCAAAAGTTAAACATGCATAGAACGATCAACGATGGATTCCTTCACAATCATCTTACAATAACCGTAACACAAGCGCAGTGTGGCCTGAGGGGCTCGCTATTGCAAGCAGTGAACTTGCTCGGGACGATCGACGATGGACTTTATCACAAACACCATGCGATAGCCACACCACAACACAGAGTGGACTGAGGGGCTCGCTATTGCAAGCAGTAAACTTGCTCGGGACGATCGACGATGGACTCCATCACAATCACCATACGATAGCCGTAGCACAGCGCAGTGTGGCCTGAGGGGCTCGCTATTGCAAGCAGTAAACTTGCTCGGGGAGGCGCCAAAGAAACAATTACTCTCGCAATTGAAAGCGAGAGTTAAGTCCGGAACACGCCCACATGAACAGGTCTGTAAAACAATTTTCTCGTTTCACCGTTGGAGCGATTGATTTACGCGTGTAAAACTTAGTTTGAATCCTTCATTAACTGCAAATTAAAAAAAATATATAAGGTAAAATTATCTAGAATACCTGTCAGACTTTGTTGTTCTTGTTGTGTGTGTTACTGTTTATTTTCATTGACACTTCACTTGATTGTCAGTTGTGGGGATTTGTTTGGATTTGTTTACATAAGTCAGTGCAAATAATTTATGTTAAACTAAATTCGTTTACACTGCTCCTCAGCTAATATATTTCAAATATCCTAACATACTCTTTATATTTAATACTTTTATTTATTTTTTTGCAATTTTTTTATTATTTCACCTTATTTGCAATTCTCCTATACTATTTCCACTGTCCTGATCTTAAAAGTGCCCCGAATTTTAATCAGTTTAATGTTTAATCTATTTTTGATTATCGTTACAATACTTTCTTTTTGTAAATATTTACAATAGTCTTTTCTATTCATTATACCAATACTGTCTATATACGTCAATGATTGTTTTATAACAAATATCGTAGATTGAACTATTATAATAGGTGTATAACACTGACAGTAGTTGCATTGTAAGTCTTTTAAATGATGACGTATATTTTAACAATCTAAGATTTATTAATTTTTAAGTATAGAGGTAATGTGATTGATTTTCAAGCATTTAAACTAGATTTTCATTAAAACCACTAATTATATTCTTAAATTATCACCATCATGCATCAACATATTAATGTAAAATACTTTGATTATTAATATTATTTCATATAAGTCTTATATTACTTAAGATATTTTTATATTATATTAAGTAATATAAGACAGGAGAACTTTTTATTTGCTGACACTGGAAATGGTGTCTTTTTTCCTGAACCGAAGTTTTGATACAGTGAATTTAATTTGCTTTCTCACTGTTAGTAACGACAATTTACTAATGCACAAATTATATAACATACTAGCCGAAAGCCCTTGATCGCTACATGGTAGTCCTCATCGCTTGCTTACTCTTCCCTCCGTGGCTCTCTCTAAACCTATATAAAAGCACAGTCTGCAACCGTTCTCCTAGATAAACAATGTTTATAGATCACCCTAAGGGTAAATTAGAGGGATGCAAAGTAGTGCAGTCATGTCAGAGTTAGTAGAAATTACCCTAAACGTTTCACAATGAAAACCAAGTTAGCCAAACTTTTGTGGTATATCTATGTTTTTTGTATCAGCTGTTTGAAATTAATTATTTCATTAAAGCCGTTACTCTTACAAACACGTCCAGTAGCTGGTTTTACCCCATGGGGGTGTATTTTCGAAAAATTTTCTCTTAACGGTTCTCTGTGATACAAAAGTTAATTTGTCTCTAAATTTAATCAAAATTCGTTCAGTGATTCCGAAGATTTCATGATTAGTAAGTAAGGTAGAGGGCCCAAATATCACCCATGTTCCTAATATCGCCTACTGTAGTAACTTGCTGGTTAGTGCTGCGATCTACCCATAAACGTTTGAATTACTAACT